>PVHY01005519.1:0-82433 GCA_004024945.1 Uropsilus gracilis
AAACGGTTCCCTCTCCTCCGTCTCCCCCCAAGCCCCCGTCCCCTCCCCTGCTCCCACCCCCTTCTCCGGCGCCGGGTGCAAGGTCCCTTTAAGGCGACGGCGCCTTCCTCGGGTCAGACTACCGGCGGCGACGACCACGGGAGGTGAGTGAGCAAGCAAGCCTTCTCTCTCCCCACCCCCTTCTCCCGGGGGTTCCGTTATCTTTTCGCTCGGCGAGGCGTTCCAAGGCGAGACAATGAGAGGGGGATGGGGCGGGTACGCGAGGGGTGGGGGCGGGGGCCCGGTGGCGCGCGCTCCCGCCCCCCGCGAGTTGCGGCGCGATCCGCGGCAGCGGGCGTGGGTAGCGGCGCGCGCGCTCGTGTGTGTGCGCGCGTGAGTGTGCTCGCGTGAGTGTGTGCGTGCGTCCCGGATCCGCGGGAGTCGCGCGGCCGGTTTGGCGGGGCCTGGAGGCCCCCGCTTGCTGCCGCCCGCCCCCGCCCCCTGGCGCCTGCTGCGGCGCGCGCGCGCGCACTCGCGCCCCACGGCCCCGCACACACCCGACGTTCACACGCACGGCCGGCGCGAGGCGTCTCGGAGGAGTGGGCGGGCGCGGGTGGCGGCAGCCCGCTGGGAAGGGGCGGGAGCGCGGGCGGCGGCGAGACGGCGGGGCGCGGCGGGCGAGGGGGCGAGGCCGCGCCGGCAGGAGGGCGGGCGGGGTGACGTCCCGGGGGAGTGGGGGTAGTGCTGTCCTCCTCGCCCCCAGCCCTCCCGAGAAGGAGTGGGGCGCTCTTTTTGAGCGCGGGCTGGGAAATGCGTGATGGCTTAGCTGCTGCCCGGCGTTATGTAATCCCCACTCGGTCCATCCCAAGCCTCGGTGCACTGCCGTTAGTTCACAAAGTCTCCTCCCTCGGCCCTAACGTTTTGGGGGATGGCGCCGTGATTTGTAAAATGGGACGGGGCGGAAAATCTTCGTTTTCTAGTGGCTATATCCTGCCGCGGTGGGCGCCATGTTTATCCCAGGGACTATTTCGTCTACGTTCCTAGCACCTACTGACAAGGAGTGATGTCGGTGATTCACCTGCTCTGTCGCCTTTCTGCGAGTTATCCCGATTCCTTTTCCCATCAGACGCGGGAGTTCCTTGAACTCTCAGTAGCACTGGACTGCTCTCTTGTTTCGGACGTTCTTAGCTCAGAAAAAGGTAGAGCTCTAAAGAGTCTTGTAAGTCATTTAGCCCAGTCTCTTTCGAGATGGAAATTGAGGTAACAGCTGTATTACCTCAAAACAGCAGTCTGCTCCTTGCACCCTCGTTGCCCTCATAGTCTTTCAGACACCTACCACTGTAGCTCAGAACCCCACAGGAATGAAGTTTTACTTTCAGGAGAATTTTTTCCTCTGAATGAAAGGATGGATTGGGTTTTGGCTGTATGTATCTTGGCAAGTGACTGAATTTCCAGACCCAGTTGCTCTTCTAACTAGGAATTGGACTGCTACTTTGAACCACGTAGCATAATCGTGCTTGATTTAGGGGTGCGTAAGGCTTTATGTTATGTACCTTGGATATTGCCGAAAGTGCACTTGGGGGGGGGGGGTGTTTCATTTTCAAGTCACTTTGCGATGGGGCAGGGAATGCCACCACAACCCTCATCCAAGACGAGTTAAGATAACCACCAGTATTGAGAATTATTGGTCTAGCCTAAAGGTGCTCAAAAACATACTCTTAAAAGAGAATGAAGTAGGGAGCTATGCCGGTGAATTTCCTTCTCCTTTTCAATGTTACTTATAACAGGCCAGCTCCACTGGTAGTGTTTCTCAAATTAAAGGAACAGCATGAAGATGAACAGAGTTTCCACCACCACCCTGAGCCAGGGAAGGAGTTCTCATAGTGTGATCCCTGACTCCAAGGAATCCCTTGAAACCTTTTAAGGAGAGTTGGGAGGTCATAACTATTCTCAAAATAGTGTCAACGTCCTGTTTTTTTTTTTCACTGACATTTGCGCTGATGATCCAAAGGCAACACTGAATAGAGCTACTCCAGCGCCTTAGTACAAAATGAGGCAGTTGCAGGTCATTCTGCTATACTTATTGAGAATGTCCTTGATGAAGCAATAAAAATGATTTTATTAACTCTGCCCTTGAGTTCAGCTCTTCAAGAATTTGTCACTAAGTGGGAAGTGTGCATAAAACTCTTATGCTGCCTGACAAGACCTGGTCATTGTTATGAGAATAATATTTGTGAGATTGAGTTGTATTGCCTGTTTCAGGGAACAACATTTTTGCTTGGAATCTTGATTGTCTTCAATGGTTGGCGAATGTTTTCTTGAAAATGAGTGACTGACTTGAGCTTGTCATTTGAGGAAAGCAATTGACAGGTATTTGTTACCAATGCTAAAAATTTGAGCGTGAAAATTAGAATTTTAAAAAAGTTGACATGACACCTTAAAAGTACTGAACACTTGTATTGACATCAGTGTTACATTTATATATGGGTGTATATATGATGAAAATACCAACATTTGGAGGCGAGTGTAACTCAGTTAATCTTTTTTTTTTTTTTTTTTTTTTTACCCAAATGACCATTGCATGATGTTTAAAATCACTGTAGGTAAAGATCCTTTCAGAATGCAAGACAGATCAGTGGGCTTTAACACGTTCACAACAGGAATGTGATCTGTATTCTCCGCTGTCAGATGGCTCTATTTGTATTTTTCTCCATTGGACAGAGATGATTTATATTAAATGAATTTAATGAGGCTCACCTGTACCATGGTGGTACATGCCTTGATGTAACAAGGTAAGCAAAGGTCTTATTGATACAGTTTTATAGCGTGAAAGATGCAGGTCTTTAAGAAAGTAATATTTGCTGGGTGTCAGTATTGTATCAACATACATAGTGTCCTGAAAAGGCTTTAACAATGCTCCTTTTTCCTACTGTGTGAAGCCTGATCATCATTAAATACTGAAACCAAATAGTGGATGCAGAAGTACTGTGAGAATCTAACACTCCTGTAGTATGCTAGACATAAAAGATTTGGAAAAATGTAAAGTAATGTCACTATTTGAAAGGAAAACTATTTTTTAAATTGAAAATGTTATGTTAACATAATGGGATTGCTGTTTTTAAATGTATTGATAAATATTTGATTTTTTGTTTTAATTTCTAATATGGTAAATATCAGAAGATATAATCTATGTAAATTAGAACTCCCTAGGGTTCTGGAAAAATTTGAGACTGTTACAGGGTCCTAAGATCAAGAAATTTGAGATCATGGGGTCTGTTCAGTCCTTCTACCCATGAGATATCTGAATCTATTTTCATGTAGGAACTTAAGGAGACTCTACAGATGTTAGTTGGAGTGGCTAATGGAAGAGGCAGTGAATTGGGGAAGAGTTTTAGTGCAAAGCTTGGTTTGACTCTTTGGTTTGGATTCCTGTCTGGAATATTTACTAACTGTAACCTTGGGCACTTTAATCTCACTAAACCTCTGTTCTGACTTCTGTAAAATGTGATATTTAGGACATAATTGTGAGAATTCACTAAGATAACAGATGTAAAATGCGTAGTAATGCTTGACTGAATCACAGTAATGTCTACTTATTTCCTGATAATCTATCAGTTCTCCATATGTGTCCTTTTTATTGGAGGTGAGACTGTCTAATTTAAATAAGAAATGCTGGCACTGTTTGTTACCTTTGTCGTAATATCAGTATAAGACTTTGATGTTCTTTGATATTATGGTTTGTGACATTAAGCCATAGCCCCAAAACATAATTTTATGTATTTTATTTATAAATGCGTTAAATTGAGGAAGTAGAAATTGAATTTACATAATATAATTGTAAGTGGAGAAAAAACTTTTCTTGGGTCTCCTGACCCTTCAAAAATAATTTGTTGTCTTAATTGTTTTAGGAAACAGCATATAACTAATATTTGGGTGCTTTTTAATGTAAGATTTGTTAACAGATAAAGTACAAAGTATTTTGTGTTGGTGAATATTAGACACATTATTAAGACTAAAGACCCGTTGTACCCATTGTATGTGAGTTGTTTGAACAGATCCTGTGAGGGACAGAATGGCCATGCAAGCACAGATTAAAGCTGCTTGTTACTGATTTAATTACAGTTTTATTGCCATTATTAAGTGTTCAGTCCTGTAGGTTTTCTGAATTAATCGTTTTTTAATTCAAAAATTGAGGTAACTTGGAAACAAAACCTCTACTTGTTTTCAGGATTATGATTGTTTGTTTCTCATCCTGAACCAAAAGATGATGGTTTTCTTAATTTTTAAAAGCATTTTTTCCTCTTCCAGTGTTCTTTTTATCTTGACCCAGTGTAGGTTTTAGCAGTGAATTGGAAATAAACATAAAAGATTTGGAAAAATGTTAAGTAATGTTACTATTTGGAAGGAAAACAGTATTTTTTTAAATTGAAAATGTTACTTATGTTAACATAATGGGATTGCTGTTTTCATTCAATCTTTCATTCCTGGAACTTAATTTTATATCGTTAAAGAACCAGGAAAATGAAAGAAGTTCAAAGGTTTAAGAACCAAATCTGTGGGATACTTTTTGCTGTTCTTAAATGACAGACTGTTTGTAAAGGGTATTTTTTTGTATCTTGAATTTTCAATTATGTAGACTTTCTCTGATTAGCTAATTATATAGGACCTCAGTATAAAGTAGTCTGCCATATTTGTTCGCATATACAATGTAATTCTCTTTTCCCTAGAAAGTTATGTATCTGTTATAGCCATAGTATGGATGGAAGGATGAATATGAAAGACTTAAAAGTGTATGGGAGTTGGTAATATTCCTGTGTAAGCTAAGTGTAAAGTCTACCAAGTACACAAAAATTATCTGCTGGTTGAATCATGGCTAGAAAATATAGATGTCAGATCATTTACTAAGATATCAATGGAAAACAGGTATTTTTTCCCCGTCTCCGCCCTGAAGAAAGTGTTATCTCATTTTATAGTGCCTCCTAGGTTGCCTCTATAACCCACATTTGCTTCATTTTTTCCCCAATATGTAATTATTGTGCTGCATTTTAAGAAATGTGTGTATATGAGAGCTATGTGAAAATTGCGCTTAGAAATAAGAATAACAAAAGTTAACAGAAAATTCAACCAAGGCTACCAGCTTGACTTGGTAAATGTCAGTAAAGTATAGTAGACTATAATATAGAAATCTCTGCTTATCTTTGGGGGATATGTTCCAGGGTGTCCTCATTGGAGACCTGAAACTGAGGATAGTGCCAAAACCCTATGCATACTCTGGTATTTTTCCTATATGTGTTGAAGTTTAAATTGTAAATGAGACACAGAGATATAACATTAATAAAATGCAAGGTATAACGACATTGTTACAAATGTACAGATAATTTTTGTACAAGTGTACAAGTGAGATCTCTCAAAATATTTTCAGATAGTACTTGACTGAAACTTTGGTAAGGGGAGACTACTGTAGGTAGTCCCCTCTCCACCTTAAAAAATTTTTAATCTCTATTGAGCTACAATTGACATGTAAAATTGTAAGACATTTACAGTAAACCTCTGGTGATTTTGACATGTATACTGTTGTGTATATGCATTTAGTTAATTAACACTTTGATCACCACAAATTCTTTAATATTATGGTGAGAGCGTTAAAGTTGTGCTCCCTTACTAGCAAGTTTTAATTATATAATAATCTTATAGACCTGTTCTACATGAACTCCTCTGACCTTTGATTCCCTCCTCTAAACTACCCCCCTCAATTTTTAAATGTTATACGTGTGAAAAAGGTAGAATACCAATAAGAAGCATATACAGTGAACCCACCATCTAGACCAGTGACTTTTGGTGTTTTTTTTTTTTTTTTTTGTGCTGGAAGATACAGTTTTTTTTTTAGGTATTTATTGCTAGGTGTTTATTGTTTATTATTTATTATTTTATTTTACATCGTTATCTGCCTCAGGTTTCTCCCACCACCTTATCACCTACGAACCATCGTCTTTTAGTTTTTTGTGCCCCTCCCACCCCTGACTTTTCCTCCTTCCCCACTCATGCTTTATGCTTCAGTTTTGCTAAAAATGAGTTTTAAGTTTTTCTTGTCTGTTTATTTCCCCTTTGTCCCTAATGTAAAAGCGACCGTCCAGTATTTCTCTTTTTCTTTCTGGCTTATTTCTGCTGGCATGGCTCCTGCGAATGACATAAGTTTGTCTTTCTTGATTGATGAGTGGTATTCCATCATGTAACATATACCACAGCTTTCTGTACCATTCGTCTATTTTGGGGCATTTGGGTTGCTTCCATATCCTGGCTATTGTAAATAGCACTGCGATAACCATCCAGGTACAGGTATATTTTTGGATTAGAGTTTTTGTAACCTTTGGGTAGATTACTATAAGTGGGGTTGCTGAATTGAATGGGATTTCCATTTTCAGTAGTTTAAAGGTTCTCCATACAGCTTTCCATAGTGGCTGGACCAGTTTGCACTCCCACCAGCCATGTAAAAAAAAAAAGTGCCCCTCTCTCTCCACATCTACACTAGCACTTGCTGTTGCCTGTTTTTTTGATACTGCTATAGCCTGTTTTTTTGATATGTACCAGGTATCTCATTGTGGTTTTGATTTGCATTTCCCTGATTATTAGTGATGTTGAGCATTTTTTCATATACCTGTTGGCCATTTGTGTTTCCTCTTTGGAGAAGTGTCTTAGGTCTTCACACCATTTTTTGACTGGACTATGTGTCTTATTTTTGTTAGACGCAATGACTTTTAACTTAATATATTTGATAATCATGAGAAAACTCAGAATACCTTTGTTTTTGCCAATCCACTTGGAAATCATAATACTTTCATTAAATATTTCATATATTTGCTAAGAATACTCTTCTATAACTCACACCATTGTTTTTTCTGAGAAAATATTCCCAATATCTAGTGTGTAATATATATTAATATGTTCCATTTGTCCTCAAAATGTAATTTACGGTTTTTTTTAAATGAACATTTAAAAATATGCTGACATCACTTTAGTTCTTTAAATCTAGTATGATCTCAGTTGTGTGAGTGACATTGACATATTTAAATTGTATTATTTTTAATGAGGTAACAATGGAGCACCACCCCCCCAATCCTCTACCATATTCCATTGGTATCTCTTCTGGGTCATCCCTCCCATCCCCCTGCTATGTAACTTCAGTTCTGCAGCCAGAGTTAGAGGGTTTCTTTTGGTTTAATTTTCTGTTCCCTGGTTGAATTTCTTGTATGCCACATATGAGTGAAATCATTTGGTGGTGTTCTCCTGACTTAACTTCACTTAGCTTAACTTTAACCCTTCCAGTTTCATCCCTGTTGTCACAAATGGCAAGAGTTTATCTTTTCATAACTGAGTAGTAGATACATTGAATAGTAAACCACATCTTAAATCCACTTACCTGTCATTGGCACTTAGGTTATTTTAATAACTTGGTTATTGTGTACAGTGCTGCAGTGATCAATGAAGTGCATATATCCCTTTGAATTAGTGTTTTTTTTTTTTTTTTTTTTTTAGACTAGGTCTTGCTATTTTTGCCCGTGGAACCACAGGTTCGCATTGCCTGGGGACCACAGACTCAAACACTCCCCAGCCTCAGCTTCCCAGGCCATGACAGCTTCTGGCCATGACTGCCACCTACTGGCATGTGCCACCATGCCCGGCCCCTTTGAATTAGTGTTTTTGTGTCATTAGGATAGGTATTTAGGAGTGGGACTAATGGATCTTAAGGTGGATGTGTCAATCTTTTAAGAAACCACTATACTGTGTTCCATGTGGCTGTACCAGTCTACATTCCTACCAACAGTGTACAAGGGCTCCTTTTCTCCCCATTCTTTGAGATACTAGTTGCATCTGGTCTTCTCAACATGAGCCATTCTAGCTGGGCACAGTGGCGCGTGCCTGTAAGCTTCAGCCTATGAAGTGGCTGGGGCTAGGGATCGTGGTTCGAGTCCCACTCGGGGCAACACAGCGAGACCTAGTCCTAAAAAATAGCTGGGCGTGGTGGCACGTACCTGTAATCCCAGCTACCTGGGAAGCTGAGACTGGGGATTGCTTGAGTCCATGGTACCCTGGGCAACGTGAGCCTGCAGTTCCATGGGCAAAAACAGTGAGACCTGGCCTCAAAAAATAAACAAAAAACAAACAGAAGAAACCACATGAGCCATTCTAATAAGAATAGGTATCTAATTGTGATTTTGGTTTGTATTTCCCTGATGATGAGTGGTGAACTTATTTTTCATGCTCTTGTTGACTATAGGTCTTTGAAGTGTCTGTTTAGATCTCATTTTTCAATTGGGCTAGCTGTTTCTTGTTGCATGAGTCTTTGTAGATCTTAGATCTATTAGCCTCTTGTTGGACATGTGATATGAATTTTCTCCTCCCACTTAGTAAGGTGTTTTTATTTTAGTGACAGTTTCACTGAACAGTTACTTTTTTAGTTTTATAACAGCCTTATTTATTTTGCGTTTGTTTTCTGATGTTGGTGTTGGGTCCCCCAAGGATGTCACTGAAACCGGTATCATAGAATGTGTCACCCATATTTCCTCCTTGGTATTTTATGGTTCCAGGTTTTATATTCAAGGCTTTAGTCCATTTTGAGTTAATTTTTGTATGTGTGTGCGATAATGGTCTATTTCATGGCTATCTAATTTTCCCAGCACCATTTGTTGAAGAGACTTCCCTTCTTCCATTTCATACTCAAGACTCCTTAGTCAAAAATTTGCTGTCCATGCAATTGTGAATTTATTTTTATCCATTGGTAACTTTGTGTTTTTTTCCCCCAATACTATAGCTTTGTAGCATAATTTAAAGTCCGAGAGTGTGGTAACGCTTTTCTTTTTTTGAATCAGCATTGCTTACGCTTATTCAGGGTCTTTGTGGTTCTGTATAAATTTCAGTAACTTTTCTTCTATTTTTAAAAACTTATATCTAGATACTGCATTGAATCAGTATACTAGTTAAAATGGGCATTCTGACAGTGTTAATTTTTTTAGTCCATGAGCCAAGGTATAGCCATTGCTTTGTATCTTCTATCTTTTATTTATTGTTATAGTGTCTTATAGTTTACATTGTACAGCTTTTCATCTTTTAAGTTTATTCCTAGGCATTTAGTTCTTTTTTTTTTTGGAGACTAAGTGTTGCTATTTTTGCCCATGGAACCGCAGGCTCTCGTTGCCTGGGGTACCACAGACTGAAGCATCCCCAGCCTCAGCTTCCCAGGTAGCTGGGATTACAGGTAGCTTCCCAGATAGCTGGGATTACAGGCGTGCGCCACCACACCTGGCTATTTTTTTTGGGACTAGGTCTCGCTGTGTTGCCCCGAGCGGGACTCGAACCGCGATCCCTAACCCCAGCCGCTTCATAGGCTGAAACTTACAGGCACAGGCACGAGCACCGTGCCTGGCCATTTAATTCTTTTTGGTGCAGTTGTAAATTTCCTTTATTTCATTTTTTGTTCAGTTTTCTGTTTGCCTATACAAATTTCTTTATATCGATTTTAAAACCTGCCATATAGGTTTACTGATCCATTGTTTCTAGTAGTTTTTTAGTGGCATCTTTAGGGTTTTTCTACATATATTTCATCACCTGGAAATAATGATAGTTTCACTTTTTCTTTTTTTTTTTTTTTTTTTTTTTTTGAGACTAGGTCTCGCTAGCTCATGTTGCCCATGGTACCACGGACTCAAGCAATCCCCAGCCTCAGCTTCCCATGTAGCTAGGATTACAGGCGCGCACCACCACGCCCAGCTATTTTTGGGACTGGGTCTCACTGTGTTGCCCCAGGCGGGACTCGAACCACGATCCCCAGACCCCGCTGCAACTCCATAAGCTGTAGTTTACAAGCACGCACCACTGTGCTCGGCTAACACTTTTTCTTTTCTAATTTATATTATTTTTGTATCTTTCTATTAACTAATTGCTCTAACTAGAACTTCTGGTGCTATGTTGAATAATAGTATGAAGCTGCTGTAGATCACCAAGAGTATAAATCTCTTTTGGCTCTGTAGCTGCTTGAGGGAGTGCTCTATAGTCACTGTCTGGTCGAGGTGGATCAGGACAGACTTCCCCAGCAATGCTCTCTCAGAAACCACAGACTGCAACTCTCCCTTTAGCCAAACCTATGTCAGAATTTTCCAGATTTGGTGGGTAGTGTGGGGTAGTGTGGGGATAGGAGAGACTGGGAACAAGTTGTGGGCTCCAACTACAAGTGGGCTCTGTAGTAGTTTTAACTGTATTGTAAGTAGGTTGTCCAGGGGCTTAGCTGGTACTACTTTGGTTGCTGGGTCTAACGTCCTGCAAGATCATGCTGGGGAGGGGGTGGGTATTTCTCTTGGTCACTGAAGCCAACTCTGGTACTCCTTGCTCAGCAGGCTGATCTCTGTAGAAGACCTGTGCTGTCCAGCAATAGTAAGTTCGGAGCGTCAGGGAAGCATAAGAATAAACTGGGGAGAGGAAGATACCTCTCCTAACTCCTTTCCATACTACCTATAAGCAGATCAGGGAGACTTATACTTTCTGAGTACATAAACTGGAACCCTACCTGTAGGTTACACAGGGAGAGAGAGGTGAGTTCCCTAAACTTGTCCACTACCAAAGATAGCCGGAGCCCCTTCTCAGCTGACTGTGATCTCCCTGGGAGACCTATTCTCTTTGTAGTAGGGAAATTCAGGGATAGGTGGGTAAGTCAGATAACAGGTTTCCTTTGTTCTGCAGGCTGTGCTCTCAGGGGAAATTCAACTTTCTGGTCACCCCCAATGGCCAGAAAGAATGGCCTGAAGATCCCTCAAGCAGAAGGGACATTGACATTTTTAAAAAGACAATGTTAATGGTCTTAGAAATTTATCTCATTTCTTCCTTTTGTTCCTTATTCCATTTTGTTATTTCCTATAAATAACAAATAAATTTGATTCAGGTTAAACATTACTGTCAATGGTTTTTACTATTTTTTTTTTTTATTTATAAAAACATAAGCCACAGACCAAACACATGATGACAAGTAGAATTTGGATTATTGGCTAACTTTTTTGTTTAAATTTATTATCATAACTTTTGACTTTCAAGTTTGTGCTGCTTTTCTAACTTTGAGTTCAAGCATCAAATAACACAAATAGGTTTCCATCATGTCATTTGATTCAGTGCCCTTTCAGAAAAATGATTCAAAAGCTGAAGGGGCAAGAGGAGTTCATACACTTAGTGAAACCAGTTTATAGAGGAATTGTAGAGTCACATCCAAGAATTTTAGAAATGTGGGTTAGATTAGTGAATTTTGGGAAATTATTTTCACAAAAATTAAGTCAATATTTGTAATAACAAATACTGTTAGTCAGAAACAATACTGATCATAATTATAGAGGGTTAACATAATGTTCCAGTTCTGTGAGGCAAAATTATGTACTTGGGCAAGGAAAAAATGGCACAAAATTTGTCAGAGGAATACGATACAATGATTATAGAGTGACACATACTAGATGTATATGAATTTTATAAAAATGTTTTTGCTGTATAAGGCATAATAACCATTTGAAGAATCTGTAGGAATTTTCTGCTAATCCTTGCTGTAAGAGGCTAAATAGTTTTAAAAGAAATGATAGTTCATACTCGGAATATCCATGGGGTGATAAGATATTTTTTCCTCCAGAACATGTATTCAGTTTGATCAGGGTTTCTCAGTCTTGGTACTGTTGACAGTCCCCTGACTGTCTTGTTCATTGTAGGATGTTTAGTTTACTATTTAGTAGCACCCTGGTTACTCCCCATTGGGTAGAGATATTAATAGAACCCTTTCTGATTCCCACCCCTAATTTTGCTATCAAAAGTATCTCCAGATTTTGTCAGATGTCCTCAGAGGGGTGAAATTGGCCCTGTTTTTGAATATCACTGAGTTGGGTAAAATCCAGTGCCATGCCTGTTAGAAATGTGATGTCCTTTATGAATTAGGTTTCCCTCTGTATATAGCTCTTGAATGCAAGTCCAATATACAAATATGCTGCATAGTTGAACTATGCCTGGTATGTGTTAGAGGGCATATGTATTAGAAAAATATTTAGCTCTTTCCATTTTATTGAAAACAGGTAGTGATTCTTCATTTGAAACTCAAGGTTTGTAGGTCTTTTGCTTATTCTTCCCCACCCCCTATGCATACCCAAATAGCTTGGAAAATAATCTTATTAAGCTCTGTGCTATGGATAAACTTTTTATTAAGAGTTGAGAATTTTTTTAAATAACTTTGAGGTGATCTGTCACTTGACATTCAAAAGTAGGACAGTCTTTTAAAAAACAGCTGCTTACTAAAGGGCTTGATTAAATAAAATGTGTCATTTTTTTAACCTTTAATTGTCCTTAAAGCTTTTAACTATGTAAATGGTAAAATGATCTTGGCATTTGTTAGGGAAAGGGAATACAAAGGCGAAAAAGTGGAAGTTATGAGAGTTGTTTATTAAATACAAGCTACCAGGCTGCCATATTTCAAGAATTTAATGAGAAAGAGTTTTTAAGTTTCTCAGGCAAATATTACTTGTGAGTGTGGAACTTTTTTTCCAAGTGATAAAGGAACACAGTTAAGCTGAGTAGTAGTTGGGATTGATGTGGAGGTAATTTTATGTTTAAAATGAGCAGAAAGACCCATTTTGATTGTGGTTTTCAGTATATCCCATCAAAAGGAATCAGAGCTCCTGGAGAAATGACTGCACATCTACCCTGCATCTAGGGCAGGAAATACATGAGATAAGTCTGGAACATCTCATCTACCAGTTGGCAAAGTTTTAATTAAATACTTCTCTAAGGGTTGTGTAAATGGGACACTGGAGCCAACTGAAGACACTTCCACTGGTCAAATAGGACACTTCCAGTATCAATAAAGATAACTACGGGAAATCAAAACACATCAAATATGTTTTTGTGATAACAGTATAAGAACAAGCTCATTGGTTACTTTGGGGAAATGGTACTGAGCCAGCTTGTTTTGAGATAAAGAGAAAGCAAGAGGGCAGGGGCAAGGGGAAGGAAAGACTGACTTATGTAAACCATCACTAGGTAATAACCAAATAGATAATATTTTTGTTTTTCAATAGAACTGTTTCTATTAATTAAGATAGAATAATTTAGAATAATTGAATTCAGGCATTGAATGTGGCTTTTCTTATGGAGAAAAACAATACCCATAAGTGTGATTTTGGAGGGGTAGAGGGGAAAGTTAAGCTTAATCTAATCATGCCTCTAAGATCCAACTGTTTCAGGATATAGAGGACAGAGGCATTTGTCAAATATCACTTGATCTACAATATCTAGACTGTAGGAATTATAGGAAATCAGAAACTAGGATGTTTCTTTAGTCATGTTATTTGGATCTAAATGCAAACAGATTTTAAAAAGCATGAAAATCTGAGAGAAATTGAAGCATAAATGTTGACTGATATTAAGGGAGTATCATTTTTAGTTATGGTACTTTTTTATACATATATATTTATGTATATATTGCCTTTTCAAGTTCTTTTAGAGCTGCATACCAAAATATGTATGCATACGGTATTAAGGACTTCAAAGTCATCTTTGAGGAGAGGCATAGATGAAACAAGATTAGGTTTGGGTTTGTAATTTTTTTTTTTTTAAGAGACTAGGTCTCACTATATTGCCCAGGGTTGTTTCGAACCCACGGACTCAAGTGATCCCCAGCCTCAGTGTTCCAGGTAACTGGGGTTACAGGTGTGGGCCACAATGCAGGGCTTGAGTTCATAATTTTTAAAGCTGGCTGGTGGATAATGGATGCATGTCTGGCTACTTTTTTTCCCCTTACTTAAACTTTTTATCTCATTTAAAACATTTACAAAAAGAATCACTATAGTCCTGGTGGAGATACTCATAATATGATGAATGTTTGCTCACTGACTTAGTTACAGTTAACAGTATGATTCACAAATTGGCCCATCCACTCCTACTGGTATGTTTCCTTTGTCCTGGCCTTTTATTTCTAAAATTCATCTTACCTAGTGGTTTTTCAGAAGAAATAAAAATGTCCCTAAACTGAGTAAAAATCGAATTTTAATGCATTTTTTTTTCTTGTATGGGTTTGTGTGTGTGTGTGTGTGTGAGAGAGAGAGAGAGAGAGAGAAAAGGATCCAAATCCATCTCATTGTCTTTTTAGAAATGTTTTTAGATGTGTGTAAAATTGCTAAGTCAGCAGGTTTACTGGGTTGATAAGTGTTACTAAATTGTTACTGGTTACCTCCATTTCCTACACTTTAAAAATCTTAAAAACTGTTCACTAAGTCAAATTTTCTTTCAATTTGAATTTTTAAATTTATATTGAGTATCTTGACAGAGACTGTGCCTAGGAATTATTTTTCTTAATTAAAAGGAGGTTAAGCGGCTGGGCATGGTGGCTCTTGCCTGTAAGCTTCAGCCTATGAAGTGGCTGGGGCTAGGGATCGTGGTTCAAGTCCCGCCTGGGGCCTGTAGTGAGACCTAGTTCCAAAAAAAATAGCTGGGCATGGTGGTGTGCTCCTGTAATCCCAACTACCTGGGAAGCTGAGACTGGGGATTGCTTGAGTCTGTGGTACCCCGGGCAACGAGAGCCTGCGGTTCCACGGGCAAAAATAGGGAGACCTAGTTTCAAACAAAAAAAAAAAGGTTAAGTATCCTTTGCTGTCTTTTCACATGTACTTTTTCCCACTGTTTCGTAGACTATCTTTTTCATGGGAATAATAATACTTGACTTTGGTCACATGTAAGAAACTGAACAGACTTCATAAATTTCATAGTTTCACAAAATAAAACCTGAACTTGGTATCATAAGATACTATGAATTTTTGAGATAAAAGATTGTTCTTTGGGATGTGTTATTACAATATCCACAGGCAAGACATTGAAAACCAAAATTTGTATTCAGATAACTCTGCTTTTTCCAATTTCTGACTAGTATTGTCTTTTTATATATAAATTAAATGTGAAACTAAGAAAAACTAAGTTGATACCTTAAATCTTTTTCATTCCTCATTCCTTCTTGCCTTTGTGGATTTGGTTTGGGATGACAGTAGACTATTAGAGACCATCTAGACTCAAGTTAAACACTTTACCCTTAAAATTGGGAGTTTGGCTGTTGCAATGCCATGGGTCTTTGCCTTGAATATTTTAAATTTTCAAGGGAACAGCGCCATCTTTGGGCACTTCACAGACTAATAACTATCAAATTGTATACTAATACATACTTAACTAGTAGAAAGTTGGATTGGTTGGTTGCTTTTTTTTGGCTAGGGGGTTTTGTGAAAAAAATTACTGAGATGGTAAGGACACTGAGAGCTTTTGCATTTAAAACTTTGCTTGAACATTGGGCAGTTAAGCCACTTTGAAATTGACATTTAGTCAGCTAGTATTAAATGGTGGAATAGCAATAGCTTTTTGTTTGCATTGCAAAAATATTGACTATGTTTAAAGGAACATGTAACTTGGGCAGTGTTTTCAAATTAAAGACTGATTCCAAAGTTAGTGATATTATACAGTGATAAATCAGATTTTCATCTTGGCTACAAAATTTAAGGTATTGTAAAAATGGCTCAGTAATCAGTAAGTAGTATTTTAGTGTATCATTAAAAAAGATCAGTATTAGTAAATTTTATTTTTCATAGTGAACAAAATAACAGAATCTGACCCTCCATTTGCCTGTCTGTACTCACCCTAACCCCAACCCTGGGTATTATAAGCTGTTACAATTCTATTTAAAGAATTTGGTGTAATTTGCTCTTTTTTAAAAAAAAAATCTGTTATTTGTCAAGAAGGCCATTCCTTAACCCAAAACCCATGTTTCATAGTACAGTAGCACAGGCAGTTGAAAAACTTCATTGTAACCCAGAGAATTTCTTTACATTTGAAAGTCATTTTGCACTCTGAAGATACCAGCTTTCCTCATCATCTCAGAATCTTTTATAGAATCATAATTTCTATAGAAATCTGCAATCCTTA
The DNA here is from genome assembly GCA_004024945.1 of Uropsilus gracilis. NCBI lineage: Eukaryota > Metazoa > Chordata > Mammalia > Eulipotyphla > Talpidae > Uropsilus > Uropsilus gracilis. Next base: position 15,952 of record PVHY01005519.1, read on the forward strand.
GGAATATAATGAATGTTCCAGTAATACGAAATTGCAGACACTTTGGCCAGACGGCTGCACATCTGAGGTTTTTGTCAAAGCACTGGAAGCCATAGTAGTTATCCTCAGCTCCAGTGTTCTTCCCATACTCAGTATTTTTTTTTCTTCAAGAATAAAGTTTTACTTCTGGACCCATAGATATGAGGTAGTGGAAGGAGATTTGAGGAAATGGTAAAGGAAGCACCTTGTGGTGGGTTACCTTGGGATAAGTTACCAATGAATTCAAGAATCTGAGTCCATATTTTATACAAAACTTTTTCCCATTCTGAGGTCAGTACCTTACTGAATCTTTTTTTTTTTTCCTTGTAGCATGGCGGACACCGACCTGTTTATGGAATGTGAGGAGGAGGAACTGGAGCCATGGCAGAAAATCAGTGATGTCATTGAGGATTCTGTAGTTGAAGATTATAACTCAGTGGATAAAACCAATACAGGTAACACGCTTTTGATCTTGTTTAAAATGATTCAGTTGAATGGTGTTTTTAAAAAAAATGGCATTTTATTAAAAAGAAAGTGTGGTGGCCGGGCATGGTGGCGCCTGCCTGTAGGCGGCATCCTAGGAAGCTGCAGCCGGGGCTAGCAATTGTGATTTGAGTCCCGCTGGGGGCACATAGCAAGACCTAGTTTCAAAAAAATTATAGCTGGGCTTGGTGGTGCGCACCTGTAATCCCAGCTACCTGGGAAGCTGAGGCTGGGGATTACTTGAGTCCATGGTACCATGGGCAACGTGAGCCTGCAGATCCACAGGCAAAAATAGCAAGACCTAGTCTCAAAAAAAAAAAAAAAGAAGTGTGGTGAAGGACTTTTAAGAATCCAGGAATGCTTCCTTACAGTTCTAAAGCTACCTTTCCACCCATATTCTAGTCTATAAATGCCTCGATTTTCTCTTACTTAAAGCCAGCAATGATCTTTTTAACTCATTAGAATTTCTTAGAGTTGGGTTAATCAATGTTTATCATACATCCTTCAGACCGCCTACCAAATGATCTATGAACCAGAGTGCAAAGTGGTGGTATGTGTCAGTGCTCATTTAGACGCCAGTTAAAAGCAGGATCCCATAGTCTTCTTTTGTTTGTTTCACTTGAACTTGGTTTCCTTTGTGAGCTGAGCAAAATTTGCTTTGTGTTTGCCTTCATGGACAGTTTGCAAACTTAGATTTATTAGCTTCTCTTTCAAAGAGGTGATGTTACAGGGTCAAATTCTCAATTGCCCTGAATTCAGAAAGTGGGTGTTTCCTACCTGTTGTTTTCCCTCTCTCTTTTTAATGAAAATCTTTGCTGCCTTGAGACCTGAAGATGACATTGATTTGGGTTGAAAACAGGACACAGTTCAGGGACTTGTGGATGGCTTACCATGGTAATGACTATCAGTAGCGGTGATAAATAACCTTTCGAGTCCTAGAGGTTTGATCTAGAGCTCATGATCTAACTTAATTAACCAGAAAATGTGAGACTAAGAAGGCATTGTGTCTTATTGGTGGAGTAAGGAACAAATAGGAGGAGAAATCAGATAAATGGTTGGTTTTACTAATGAAGTAGGAAATGTTTTGGCTATCAGACTCATAAGAAGATGGAAAGGGAAGATTGGAACAGAATCCTTTAGTGTCACCTGTCCCTGTCTCCAAGTGACTGTGCCTCCCCTTCCCCACAGTTTCTGTGAGCCAGCAGCCAGTCTCGGCTCCAGTACCCATCGCTGCCCATGCTTCTGTGGCTGGGCACCTCTCTACATCCACCACCGTTAGTAGCAGCGGGGCACAGAACAGCGACAGTACAAAGAAGACTCTTGTCACACTAATTGCCAACAACAATGGTAAGTGGGATTATTGGGAAATTTCCTGGGTTAGAGGGGTAAGAGAATAAAAAGGATCTTAGGAACAGATGTACCTGTTTAGTTTTAGGTACTGGAATGGCTCAACTAGTTGATGAGTGAATTTAGTAATGATGATGTGATAAGGAAATGATTTGGTAGGTGGTGATGCTCTGTTTGAGATAGTGCTGCATTTATGTTTGTGTTTAAAGTCAGGGCAGCTGATTTTCAGCAACTGCTGAAAATTTCTAGGAGAGAAAATGTAAAACCCCAAATTCCTGTTAAAGAGGTCTGGCTCTTTATTATTTGTTTTTGTTTTTCAGTTAAAGTGCCCTGCTAGTTTGGTAAGAATTTCTCTAACAGCTTTGTTCTGTAGTTTCTCCGGTAGTTTCCATTTGGTTATTAGTTCCTGTTCTTGGACATTTGGATATAGGGATGTTGTCTACCTGAAGAGACTGGTGAAAGAAAGAGTAGCGGTTTAGTGTATTTATTGGCTAGAGTGGCTATATAGCATTGATTTCTATCTTGTTTCTGATGACAGTTCCTATCCCTGGAAGATGAGTTATTGGGAAATTTTGTTTCAAGATTTATAATTAGAATTAGTACCTTCATGGAATCATTGTATTTCTGCAGTGGATTATTTTTAATTAATTACTTTCAAGAATTATCTTATTAATATATGACTAATATGTGCACTGTAGGGAAAAAAGGCAATATAAAATAAAATAAAAAAAAGGACATTAAAATTTTTCATTTCCTTTAAAAATGCTTCATCAATATAAGAATATGTACAGTTTAGAAAAAAATCAGACACTAAAAAAGAGAAGGAAGAAAATAACTGTAATAATAAAAAAAACCCATAGTCCCACTACCTCAATATAATTTTGTAACTCTTACTTTACACATATTATGTACTTTTATATACTTCTTTCTGCTATATGTAATGATTTATTTTTTACAAAAATGTATTATACAAATGCCACATTATTCTTTGTCTGCTTTTAATCCTTAATATATAGTAGATACTTTCTCATTTTAATAATATTTGTAGCACTTGATGATTGAGTATTGTATCAGTTTATATTTCAATTATTTTTGAGTTAGAAGTTTTTATTATCTTATTGTTAGCTATTATAATCTTGATTTTTTTCTGGTTATGAACAGTGCTGTGGTGAATATTCTCAGGCATTTGTGCCCACTGTATAAGCTATCTGTTATAAAGTGAAATTGCTTAGTCAGGCACTTAAAATTTGATAGACAGTGTCAAATTGTCCTAATAGATTGCGCTAAGCTCTAAGTGTCTATTAGTAGATCTTTCCACATATTGGTTGCCAACTTTAAGTATTATCAACTTAAATCTTTATCATTTTGATAACTTATTTTTCAGTTTGAGTACTAACATAATTTTTCTCACATGGAAAATCCTTATAATTTTAAAAGCTTAAAAATAAGGAACTACACACACAACAACAACAACAACAACATATACTCTCACTCTCTCTCAACACAAGGAACTATGTCTAGAGAATTCTCACATTTTACAGATGTGGAAATCATATGCCTTGATAGAAATAATAATCGGTAAGTGACTAAACTAGGTTTGAATGTTCTGATTTTAAAACTTGTCATCTTTCTGCTGTAATTTGTTGCTTTCCTATGTGCAAAATTAACTAAATTTTCCTTTGATCCCAGTGTTCCAAAACCCTCAATGTCCATCTCATGACATCTTAATGCGACTTAGACACCTTGACTCCTTGAGTGCTGAACTCTTGGTACAAGCCTGCCTAAGGCATGTGTACAAACTTTAATATACAAATTGACCTTATTTCTTTCAAAAGTCTATAACATTTGGATTAAAATATTAATCCCTGTACATATAAAGCATGGTTATAGACTGGTAGCCACAATTACATATATCTTAGTATTCTTCCAAAAAATTTTCATGCATGCACTAATAGGTTCAATTGGTCTTGCTTGCTTCCTTCCTTCCACAATTTTGCAATGCTTTAATGTTGAAATATTTTTGAAATACCCATAGAATGAGATTAGAGAATAGAAAGAATAAAAAAGTTTCATAACTCAGATCCCCATACACCTTCAGTTTAATTGTATGGATATATATTCTACTTATTACATTAATCATAGCAAGAAACATTTTATACATGTGAGGGGAAGCAAGAGATTGACAATGAGTAGGAACACACTGATAGTATTAAAATGACCCAGATCTAACTGAATGTTTGATTCAAGTGTTTTATCATTATACTTTAGTTCTTAAACTTATATAATGTTTTATATTGATCAACTGTTAAAGTATAGTTAAGATACAGCTATCTTAAAAGAATGAATGGATTAGGGGAGAGGATTTAGTTTTGCTTACTGTAAAATTCCTGTTCCATGGTGTGTGATAGCTGATAAAAAAAAAGTGTGTGTCAGAGAGAGCAAGACAGCTAGATACACTTTTTCCACATGAAAAGGAATAATATGGTTCCCATACCTCTTACCATACACAAATGTTAACTAACAATCAAAAACAGGCCGGGCATGGTGGCTCGTGCTTGTAAGCTTCAGCCTATGAAGCGGCAGGGGCTAGGGATCGCGGTTCGAGTCCCCACCAGGGGCCCGTAGTGAGACCTAGTTCCAAAAAAAATAGCTGGGCATGGTGGTACATGTCTGTAATCCCAGCTACCTGGGAAGCTGAGGCTGGGGATAGCTTGAGTCTATGATACCCCGGGCAACGAGAGCCTGCGGTCCCACGGGCAAAAAATAGCGAGACCTAGTCTCAAAAAAAAACAAAAAAAAAACAACAAAAAAAAAAACCAAAAAACAAATATTATAAGACTCCACACTGTAAAATTCTTAGATACAAACATACAAGTTTAAGTCCTTTTTCTTTTACTATTGCGGTAGCATTGGTTTATAGTACATTGATTTATACCTTTTTTCAATGAAGTGTAGGTCTTTATGCCCTTGACTTAGGCAGCTTCTTAGCTAGAATCCCAAAAGCATAAGTAACCACAGAAAAAAGGATAAATTTGACTTGACAAAAATGAAAACCAAAAGATTTTCAAAGGACACAGTCAAGGAAGTAAAGACAGAAAGAACTGTTGAATGGGAGCAAAAGCTTGCAAATTACATATAAACAGTCTCCAACTTGCAGTGGTTCAGCTTAATATTTTTCAACTGCCTGATAGTACAGAAGTGGTAAATTCAGTACATAATTGTACATAATATTTTGAATTTTTATCTTTTCCTGAGCTAGCTAAGCGATCACAAGAATAAACAATTCATACTCTGCAGTGTATAGTACTCAAAAAATAGCATGAAATAGTCAAATTATAATAAGAAAAACTTTGTATTATGTGATTTTGCTAAACTTAGGCTAATGTTTAGTGAGCGTTTGAGCATGTTTTAGGTAGGCTAGGCTAAGGTATGATGATCACTAGGTTAGGTTTCATAATATATTTTAGATTTTGGGTATTTTCAGCTTATGTTGTATTTATTGGTATGTAATCCCATCTTAAGTTGAGGAAAAATCTGTGTCTTATAAGGAACATGTACATATAAAGAACTACTGTATTTCAGTAATAAAAACTTGGTAATTAAAAACAAATTGATACCTCTTAACATCTACCAGCATGATTATAATAAAATGATGGATGTGTTGGTAAAGCATGTGGAGAAACTGTAACCTCATATAATGCTGTTGAAAATGTAAAATGGTAGTTTCTACTTTGGAAATTAATTTGGCAGTTTCTCCAGAAAAACATAGAGTTATACAACTCAACAATTCTCCTTTTAGTTACCTGCCCAGGAGAATTGAGAACATATGTTTATTCAAAATCTTGTGTAGAGATATTCATAGTAGCATTTTCCATTGTAGCTGTAAAAAATGAAAGAAACCTGAGTTGAATGTGTAAACAATTTTTTGTATACTTGCAATGGAATATGTTTAGACCATAAAAAGGAATGAAATAACTGATACAAAAGGAATGAACTTTGAAAACTTAATGCTAAGTGAAGTAAGTCAGACAGAAAAGGTCACATGTTGTATGAGTACCACTGATATGAAATGTCCAGCACAGGCAGACCTATAGAGACAGAAAATAGATTTGTGTTGCCAGGTCTGGGAAAGAGATTGAAAATAAATGTTAGCAGTTTAACGAAGCTGTTTTTGGGGGTGATAAAATTATTTTGTAATTAAATAGTGGGTGATGGTTGCACAATCCTTGAGAATATACCATGTATTTACTTTGGGATGAAACATTGTGAAGTGAAATAAAGTATTGTTTAATTCTGAACTGTGAATGTTGTGAATTTAATGTTATAAACTTTTAAGTGTTTAGCTAACTGATTTTCAACTCCTGTTTATCCCATTTCAACTTCATTTATTCTTCCTGTCTCTGGGTTTTAATACTATGTAAGTAAATATAAAAGAAAAAAGAAAAAAAATCTCAACGTCTAGAGTTGTAAAACAAACAATATGTGTGAGAGAGAGAAGCAGTTGACTCTCTTTCCCTTATTTAATCAGTTTATGGCTGTGGCATCTAGTTTATATGAGAATAAATGAATGCAGGGGATTGGTTGGATAATTCTTTTAAAACTTTTTAAAGCCTTAGCATTCTGATTGTTTCTTTGATCTTTTGGAAGTGAAGCTTTGTAAGACCTTTGAATTGTCAGAATTTTTGAGGAAAAACCTATGGATGCAGAAGTCATTAAAAATCATTAATTCATTAGAATTATTAGACTTTATTAGAATTATTCAAGGAAGTCATTCAAACAATTCATTATAAATAGTTAAAAATAATAAACAAGTGTACATTAGCTTAACCCAGTGTACTTGTCATATGCTGGCATTTGCTTTTACTTGAAGTGTGTACATGATCTGAAAATAGAAAACCATCTTTTTGTTTGCACTATATTTTTGGAGAAGTCTGAGCAATCCACCAAAATTCAAATATGACCCTGTTGTCAGAATATTTGCAGAAAACACTTATGTTTACATTCTTTATAATAAAATTTGTACAGATTTCATGGGGACTGGGTATGTCTTTTCAAACTTGCCAGTGCTGGTTAATTTCACATACATGGAAAAATATTACCATCCTTTCCTTCTCTATTTATTTAGGATGTTGAATCTGTGATTATTATACGAGGCATTAAGCTTAGGTTAATAATAATAATTTGTTTTTTTACCTTAGCAGTTAAAGTAATAAATAGGAACTATATGTATTCACTTAATATTTTCCAACCATAAGTTGCAAAGGGGTAAAAGGAGATAGATGGAGCCAGGTGTGTGGTGCGCGCCTATAATCCAAGAGCTGGGAAGCAAAGGACAGGGATTGCTTGAGTTTGCGGGTTCGAGACTACCCCGGGCAACATAGCAAGACCTGGTTCTCGAAAAAGCAGCTGGGTGTGGTGGTGGGTGCCTGTAATCCTAGCTACCTAGGAGACTGAGGCTGGGGATCGCTTGAGTCAGCAGGATTGGGACTACCCCGGGCAACATAGTGAGACCTAATCTCAAAAGGGGAAAAAAAAAAAAAAATAGATGGAGCTCTTACAGATTAAAAGAGATTTGAGATATGTCTTATCATTTGCATTTTGTGAACCCTTTTGTAATTTGATTTAAAAATTTTTTTAAATTAAAATTTTTTAAATAAGATTATTGTCAGTTTGATTTCTGGTTGGGGATTTGATATTCTAGAGAACTATTACATATATTTAACTATTGAAGTATAATTGACAATGCATAAGATAATTGGAGTGTACATTGATACATGTATACACTGTGAAAGGATTCTCACCATCTAATTGACATATTTATCATCTCACATATTTTACTTTTGTAGGGAGGTAAATGAGAACATTTAAGTTCTACTTTATTCGGAAATTTGAATTATTTGCTATAGTTACAGAATCCTAATTTTTAGCATAATGATGTTGATAGTCTCATTTTAGAAATGTTTTAATCTTTCGGAGATAATGTATTAAGATATTTATAGATGGAATATAGATATTAATATGATCTGGAATTTGTACCAGAATAGCACAGGAACTGGTAAGTAGGTGAAAGATAATGGGTGAATTAAGATTGGCTATAAGTTGTTAAAACTGGATTTATGGGCACATTGGGTATGCTTTATAGTGTTTTCAGATGTAGATAGATAATACATCAGTGCCTATGATCACTAATCTGCTGACTCATTTACTATGAGGGTCTGGTTGACTGATGGACTTTTGATTTTTGGGAGAATGTGGGACAAACTGTTAATAGCCAACCCATTCTGGCGATTTATTTTTATGGCTAGTTTCAGTGACTGTTAAATGGAAAATGCACTTGGAAAGAGTTCCTCCCATCCTGATGATTGAGTATAAATTTGAGGCAATATTTTGCTTGACTCCTTGGTTTTGGTATATTGGCTCTCTGAAAACTTCTGTCTGGTTTTGGAGTATTTTTTGTAAATCAGGAAACAGTATTCATGATTTTTTTTTTTGGGGGGGGGTCAGATGAAATAAGGGACTTAAATATTTGCAGAATTATTTTCCTCACAAATGAAAAATATTTTAGATTTCAATGATAATTAGTTATTCTTATTTGTATCTACTAATTTTTGCTCATGAATGAGTCATTATCTTTAAATCGTACCATTTTTCCTTTGTGTTGGTTCATTTTTGACCAGATCTTTTTTTTTATCAATCCTTGATGACATAAAGATTAAGAAGATAGCCTGTCAATTTCTGTGCTCCCTGACCTATAAAAAACAGTTTATAAAGGTTGTATTCTGAGATTTTATTTCCTAGAATCAAATGTCTTTAGGTTCTGTATACTTGCTGAATTAATGTTTGTTGATGAGTATTCCTTTTTAGAAAAGATTAAGTAGGGGGGTATTAGCTAACGAATGACATTCTGGCAAAATGGGTAGCTGAAATATGGGAAAAAACTTAAGGTTATTTTGTTTGTTGTTTTGATATGGGCAGATTATGTGTGTTCACTTAAGCCATCAGCATCAAATTGATGCCATGTAGAAATCTTAATGTGTTGAGACCTTAATCCCTAGTGAAAATATTTGGGGGAGATGTTAGTGAACCTCCCCTACCTACCTGTTTTTCTGTTAGTTGTAGATTTGGGTGAAGCTTAAATATTGGGTGAGTTTGGTGACATTAAATCTGAGGTGAGTGAATTTTATGTATCTTGATATATAGAACACTATTATCTAAAACAATGCTTTTCTTATAAGATGTGAGTTTATTTTTTCTTACATTCCTTTTTATCACCCTTTCCTTTTCACCCTTTTAGCTGGCAATTCTTTGGTTCAACAAGGTGGACAACCGCTCATCTTAACCCAGAATCCAACCCCAGGGCTGGGCACAATGGTTACTCAACCAGTATTGAGGCCTGTCCAGGTCATGCAGAATGCCAATCATGTGACTAGTTCCCCTGTGGCCTCACAACCAATATTCATCACTACACAGGTGAGTAGGACTTTGAGTTCTGGGAATTGCTAGTGAAAGGAGAGAATGACTACCGGAGGTTCTGATGAGTCTTTAGCATCATTAGAAATGGTTCTAAGTCCTGTCAAAAGACAGGACCTGGCTTTCTCATTTGCTGTTTGTAATTTGATATGACTTGTAGAAAGCCCAACTCAGCCTACAGGTGCCTAATTTCATTTTCATACTCAATAGAGGGCAGTTAAATGACTTGATTGAGGTCTGGACAAAATTACTGGAAAAACTTGGATTAAGAAGCCTTAATTAACACTTGGCTCTCAAGGCTTCTTGCCATTTGCTTGAACTATTTTTCTTAAAATGGGATGAGTTGACTTTTGAAAATCACTGTGTGAAATTGATAAAATGCGGGCAGTACTTTAGAAGAGAAAGAAGGTGTTATTTGATATATAATGTGAATTGATGTTGAAAGCCTAATGTGAAAAAGAAGGGCAAATGCTTCTCTTTGCCTGTGGCTTCCTGAGTTACAGACTCCTCCCATACAAATTTGCCAGAGGTTAATGGCCTTTGAAGTGGACTTTGGGAACAATTTCTTAAAATTGTTTGTGTGTTGACTCAGTTTAGTGAATACTGTTAGTGTCATTGTTTCCCTTCTATGCCTTTAACAGTTTAGGGGCCAGTTTTTGGACAAGGTTTTTAAGATAAGGGTCTCTTAAGAAGTAGGTGTTCATTTTTGCTCATATATACTAGAGCTTATTCTCCAGTTTTGATATTTTGTCACTCAAAATTTTGCCACAATTTCTAAAATTTCCATCTCAGTCATTTAAAAGATTTAAATCTAGAGACAGAACTGTTAGGTAAGAATGTGGGAACTTTTCTGGACATAGGTCTCACTGCAGTCTCTGCTAGTGTTAGCTGATCTCCATGTTAAAGATCATTTTGCTTTTTAATGCAGGGATTTCCTGTAAGAAATGTCCGGCCTGTACAAAATGCAATGAATCAGGTTGGGATTGTGCTGAACGTACAGCAAGGCCAAACGGTTAGACCAATTACACTAGTCCCAGGTAAGGAAAATGTCTGTCCATTTGGAATAAACTGGCATCCAGAAGATTTGCTTTCATTGTCTCAAAATACTCTAGGTCACTTAAAAAGTGTAGATCATTTAAAAAAAGCCTAAAAATCATATTAAGTCCAATTAAAAAAAAAACAAAACTATTTCTAACCTTTGGCCAGGGTGGTAGTTTTATTTATTAACTTTTTACCACCCTTCATGAGGTAGTAAAACAAGATTTATGTAGTAATTTTTCTGTTTCTTGTGTTTCAGTCGGCTATTAAATTTGTTGCCCTGGAGAGATTAATCCCTTATTCTTTTTTAAGTCTGCTCACTTACATGGTGGGATTATAAGTTTTATTTTGCTTTATTTTGTAGCATAGATTTTGGCTATAAATGAAAGAAATGACAAACCCTTTGAAGATAAATATTATCAATGACCAGTTAAATTTTTTTTAAAAGAAAATTAATTGAAAGATAATATTCAAAAATCATTTATTTCCCCAAGTTCTTTAAGTGTATCTGTAAGTTTACTTTAATTCAGGCCTTTATGCATATCTGTAATTTTACTATAATTCAGGCCAAAAAAGGGTATCTAAATTTAGTTGTAGTTCTATAACTTGTCTTTCTAAGTTTGTTGTTCTCAGAGCCCACAGAGTATTTTTTGGCCTCCAGTCTGATGAGCTTATTCTAAATCTGATATTTCCTCAAATTTGTCAGTGAAATTTTCTATAGCTGAGACAGGAGACACTCTCTTTGGATTATTGGAGTAGAATGGCATAGTCAGTCTTCTTGTTTGAGTCTATATTTGAGAATGAAAGACTCCTTTAGTAGTGGAAGGAAAGGTCACTTTCAGGACCAGGTTTGTTCACTAACCTGTGTATAGACATCTGCCTCCAACTCTAGACCCATCCTTTCTCTTCTAATACCAAAGTCAAACTGCTGTGATTGTGTTCTTGGAGTAAGACAAGGCAGTGTGGGAAGGTGTTTTAGGAGGAGTTAATGTTTTTTGGGTTGGTTACCTAGGTTAAATTCTTTCATCAGCTTGGACATCTATTGCTTTCTTATATATTACAGTCTGTGCTTCTCTTGGTAACCTCTGATGGTCACCAATTAGTCTAGGGAAATGATCTCTTCCTATTCTAGTGTTTTCAATAAGGATGAGAAATGTATTGTAGGTGAGTTCATTGACCAAGATTTGGTACTTTTCTTTGTCTCTCTTTTGAAGCCCCAGGTACCCAGTTTGTTAAACCAACAGTTGGAGTCCCACAGGTGTTCTCTCAGATGACCCCAGTGAGGCCAGGCTCCACAATGCCTGTGCGACCCACCACCAACACCTTCACCACCGTCATCCCAGCCACTCTCACCATTCGAAGTACCGTCCCACAGTCTCAGTCCCAGCAGACCAAGTCCACTCCCAGCACTTCTACCACTCCCACCGCCACACAGCCAACCTCATTGGGGCAACTAGCTGTTCCGCCTCCAGGCCAATCCAACCAGACCCAGAATCCCAAGTTAGGTGAGGCTTGGGAAGAGCTGATGGCAGAGCTGGGTGGGGTGGTGGGTGGAGAACAGATGATTTCACTTGGCAAACATAGCTCCCTCCTTCCCCTCTCCACCTGCAGTGAGCATTGCCAGCTTTGTAACTGTGAAGCGACCTGGGGTTACAGGTGAAAATAGCAATGAAGTAGCCAAACTGGTGAATACCCTTAACACCATCCCTTCCCTGGGCCAGAGTCCTGGGCCATTGGTGGTATCCAACAACAACTCTGCCCATGGCTCTCAAAGATCCAGCGGACCTGAGTCTTCAGTGAAAGGTACAATAGCCTGAAAGATTCTGAGGAGCCAATCATTTAAAATCCCTAAGAAAGTATTTTCTGTATCAGAACTCTTACTGTGAAATAGAGTATAGTTACTATAATTTGTTCTTTAAGAAACTAACGTAAATGGGATAAGCTAACTTGTGAATTGTAACTGAATCAGCTTCAAGGAATTCTGTGTGTAATTGTGTTTTGGAGATTTTATGAAATGGATTGATCAGAGATGGGTGGGCTAATCAGAAAGTGGTTTTTTGGAGATGGGTTTGTACATAAAGTTTTAAAGTTAGGATGTGGTAAAGAGCTTTCAAGTATAGAAGAATATAAACGTGTAAAGACTTTTAACAGTCTAGAGCAGGGGTCAGCAAACTTTTCTGTATAGACCAGATAGTAAATATTTTAGGCTTTCTGTATAGTATGTTCTCTTTCACGCTACCCTACTCTTCCATTGTGGTACAGACAGCTGCAGATAGGAGTGAGTTGATTGTGCTGCACTAAAACTATTTAGGAACTTTGAAGTTTGAATTTCATATAATTTTCATGTGTCAGAAAAATCTTAGTGTTTTTATTGTACCTAACAATATGCATTTTAATAAATAGTGTTGCGAAGATTGACTACCCACAAGAAAATAAAGTTGGATCCTTACCAAATACTATACAAAAACTAACTTATTGAATTCCAAGACCTAAACATAAGAGTTAAAACTATAAAATTCTTAGAAGAAAGTGTAAGGGGGATGCTTTCATGGTATTAGATTTTGCAGTGACAATTTGCATATGACACCTTAAGCATGATGGGCTGCTGTAGAAAAATAGGTAAATGGGAGTAGTTCATCAAAATTTAAAACTTGAGTACGAGACACTTGAGTAGTACAAGACACACTATCAACAAAGTAATACCAAATGGTAGAAATACTTGCAAATCATATTGGTAAAAGGTTAATAATAGTCAGAGTATAAAGAATGTCTACAACTGAACAACAGCAAAAAACCCCAAAAACGGGCAAAGGAATTGGATAAACATTTCTCCAAAGAATATATACAAATGACTGTAAAGCCCATGAGAAGATGGTGAACATCACTAATTATTACAGAAATACAAATTAAAATCATAAGATACCATTTCACAGCAATTAGGATTACTAGTGTCTAAAAAACAGAGTAATGACAAGTATCAGTGAGGATGTAGAAAACTGGGAACCTTTGTGGGAATGTAAAATGGCATGATATTCTCCAGAAGTGAAAAATAAAATTACATGTGATTGAGCAACTCTGCTTCTAGATACTTAAGTAGAAGTATAGAGGCGCGAAAAGGTATTTGTATACTTAAATTCATAGCATTAGAGTAGCCAGAAGTTAGAAGCTTCGTTCTGATGGCCATTAAATGGTAAATAGGTAAACAAAATTTATTACATGCATAGTAGTTGTTTATTATTAAACCTTAAAAAGGAGAGAAATTCTGATCCATGCTGTTGACGTTTCTTAAGGACATTATGCTAAGTAAAAAAAATCCAATCACAAAAGAACAAATACTATACGGTTCCACTTACTATGGCCTATAGTAGTCAGATTTGTACAGAAAGCAGAATGTTAGCTGCTGGGAGTTAAGGGAAGGAAGAAATGGGTAATTGTTTTTTAATGGATATAAAGTTTGTTTTGCAAGGTAAGAGTTCTTTGGATTGCACATCAGTGTAAATATACTTAAAACTTCAGAGGAAAAAAAAACATGTACCTTCAGAGAAAAGCATGAAACCAGAGGAAAAAACATGTAACAGCGGTAAAATAAGGGAGTGCCATTCTTAGCCTGTGGGCCAAACAGAACCTGGCAGCACGCTGAATTTGGTCTGTAAGCTATGATTTGCTGACCCCTGGCCTAGAGTGGGAAGAGTGTAAAAAGGCATGTGCCTCGTAAATAATCTCTTATGCTTGCTTACCACCCTTGATACGCCTTTAAGGGACTGTTTGACCGACTTTTAAAGGGCTGGTATTCTTTTTCCAGATCATTTTGTCTTATCAGTGCTTCTCACTTCTTTCAGTGACCTCTTCCATCCCAGTGTTTGACCTTCAGGATGGTGGACGGAAAGTATGTCCACGGTGTAATGCTCAGTTCCGTATTACTGAAGCTTTGAGAGGTCACATGTGTGTAAGTGATAGCATCTGTAATGGGAATCTTAAATAGCTACCACTGTATACCTCCTGTAGAATTGGGAGCTTATGAAGCAGGGGTGCCTCTAAAATACCTTGGATGTTTTTTTAAGGTTTGCTCTCTATTTTGGCCTGTTTCAAAAATAGTTAAATACTTTAGAATATGATAGGCTACCTTTAATGACCCTCAGGTATAATGAGAAATGTGCAACCTTAATTACTTAGTTGTGGTATATTTTGACACTATATTGGAGGACAGGTTTGCTAGATAGTTGAAATTCAGCGCTAGTTGGCCTCAGTTTATTTCATATTTATTGTGTCATTGAATGAATTAGGAACTATTAACCAGCTCCCATTTCTGGCATTTGTATTAGTCCTACCTAGTGTGAAGGTTAGCATTTTTCATTTTTTCCTTCTAGGAAGCTAGTAGTGGTTAAAGGATGTAAACCAGAAAGAAGTGTCAGTTACAGAAGTATCATTAAAGTTTGGGGATTAGCACATCGTAGGCCCCAGGATGACCAGATGATCAGATATTTTCTTTCTTTATAGTATTGTTGCCCTGAAATGGTTGAATACCAGAAGAAAGGAAAGTCTCTGGATTCGGATCCCAGTATCCCATCAACAGCAAAGCCACCATCCCCTGAGAAAACAGCTCCTGTTGCTTCCACACCCTCTTCTACACCAATTCCTGCTCTGTCACCACCTACCAAAATACCAGAGCCAAACGAGAATGTGGGTGATGCTGTCCAGACCAAGCTCATTATGCTAGTAGATGACTTCTATTATGGACGAGATGGTGGCAAAGTAGCCCAGCTCACGAGCTTCCCAAAAGTCGCCACATCTTTCCGATGCCCACATTGTACCAAAAGACTAAAAAACAACATTCGGTAAGTGTTAAGGAGTCTTGGAGATCACCTTGGACAAGAGAAGATTGAAATTGCTTACATGTTTAAGTCTTTCTCTTTGAGATGGTCCTATTTTCTAGTCTTACTAAAGGGTTACCATTAAATCAATAACTAGTACCATGAACAGAGGTATTATGGTAATAAAAGATAACTGAATAGAGTAAGGGTGACCAGTGCTTCACAGAACCTTCTTAGTTTTAAGAACCCCTTTCTGGGCTCAGAAAAGTACTTTCCCAAGTGAGGAAGTTAGAGGAGCAGGTAATATCTGTTCTGTGATTCTGCTTTTTTATTTATCCAAGGCTGCTGGGTTTTTTTATGTTTTCTGTACTTTCCCTTTGTGCTGTGCTTACAGATTCATGAACCATATGAAACATCACGTAGAACTCGATCAACAGAATGGTGAGGTGGATGGTCATACTATCTGCCAACACTGTTATCGTCAGTTTTCCACTCCCTTCCAGCTCCAGTGCCACTTGGAAAATGTTCATAGTCCCTATGAATCAACTAGTAAGTTTGGAAACTCTTAAACTCTAGGGGTATACTTTGCTCTTCATTCATTGAACAGCATTAAAGGGAGCCCATATTTATTTATATGTGGGTAACAATATAGAGGACGCTCTTTGCATATTTATAGTCAGTTCCTTCACTTTTTCTTACAAGCCTCACTTCTTTACTGTTTTAACATGAATTGAGTTCACTGCTAGATCCTGAGCTGTTAGGGACTTTGTTTAGGATCACAGTAGATTAACAATTAACACATGGCATTGTTGTGTAGATACTTCTGTCCTTTCAGAGTAAAAGATAATATTAAAAAATATTTTACCATTAAGACTACTTTTAGTGAAATATGACTGTTTACTCATATTTGGGGTATTATTTCCACTGTACATTTTAGAGATGTGGGAAACAAACGCTGAACATGAGCTCAGAAAAATTCAGTCATTTGCTTAAGAGAGTATATACTCTCTGTAAGGTGACACATGAGAACTGGAGCCCAATATTCTAGAATATATCCTGTGTCTTTCAAAAGATTCCTAGTATAGCTAAAGAGACCAAAGTTATATAAATATAGGAAAATGTGAGACCATCACAGTGTATTTATTATAAATAAAATATATGCTTTGTATGATGCAATGATCAGTGCAGTACAGGGCAAGGGGAAGATCCTGTGGCCAGATTTCATAGAAAGTAGTGCTTAAAATTTTAGGATCTTTAAATGCAAAAGGATTTAGATAGATAGAAGGTTTTAAGAATGAGCTAGGTGGTGTGAAAGGACATAAGGAAACATAAGGATAGAAATGTGGTTTTTGTTTGGATGCTGTTGCTACAGTTTGAAAACCTTGGCTAAAAATGAAGTATTTGAATGCTGTGCATATTTATTTATATCACTTAGAGAACTGGAGACTGAGTGAGCTTCAATCCGAGAGACCTTAAATGTTCTGCTTCTCAACCATTTTTTTTTATCTTTGGCTCATAATTGGGTGGCTGGCAAGCTGGGCTAGTCTCAGGCATTGCATTCAGACACAAAGTTGTGTAGATAAAGGGGTCATCTTCCTTTGTCTTTCCTGAACCTGTCTTACAAAGCAGAATTGCCTGTACTTTGTATCTCCCTGGCCTTGGTCTTGTTAATAGCCCGAAGAACAGAATTGTCATGAGTGACTTAGACTAGTCCTGTTCAGCAGAAATTTGGTATGAGCTATATGTGAAATGTTACTATTTTATTTTTTAGTGGTTATTTTAAATAAAGCCAAAAAAGGGGATGGAATCAATTTAATAGTGTATTTAATTCAGTGTCTTAAAAATATAATCATTTCAGCTGTAATCAACGTTTTTAAATTGATGAGCTATGTTTAACATTCTTTTCCCATTGAAAAACAGTTTTGTTTTTTTTTTTGAAATTTGGTGAATGTATTACACTCATAGCAAATCTCAGTTTGGTCCTGTCAGATTTCAAATGATTGCCATCACTTGTAACTAGTGGCTACTATGTTGGACAGTGGAACTTTGCCCTAATTTAATTACTTGAGAGTAAAATGAATAGTGGAATCAGTTAACATAACACTATAATGTAATGGTAGAGTAGCCAGCTTCATTAGGTTAAGACCCCAAATTCTTAACTTTCAGTGGTGGAAAGCTCAAGCAACTATAACATTCCCCAGTGGAAACACATTTTATATAAAAGCTGCTATGTGGGGTTTTGTTAACTCCATTTGTGATAGTCATAAAGGGATGTTTTTCCCATGGAAACAGAGACTATGCAGCATATTATCTTTTTCTCTTGACTTACATTTTGTTGGCCCTGACTCTTAATTTTTAGTATCTTATGACTTAAAATTCAGTCAGAAAAAAATTGTTGACCCAAACAGGAAAATAAATGCCTTTCATATATGTTAGTTTATGACGCTTTTTTTTTTTTCTGTACTCCCCTTTTGCACCTATGACAGATCCTGCTTGAAAGGTAGCTTGTTTTTTTAATGTTAATATTTTGGAATCCATTGCTTGCTTTCTATTTTTGAGAAAAAAATATTCCCTTTTTTGAAGTGTTTTGAAAATTATGGCATAATGGCACTTTATCCCTAATTATTTTACTATATATCTCTAAAAAATAAGCACATTTTTCTACATGTAGTCATAGTACCTTTGTCAAGACCTAACAGGATGAGTTATGAATTTTAATACCACTTAACACCTAGTCTGTTTTTAGGTTTCCTGAATTACCCCCCATATATTAGATGTTTGTATTTAAGGGAATTATTATATGCATAATTATTTTTACTTATGGTAACAGTACAATCTTAGTAACAAGTTTTGCTTCACATGTGTGAGGATGTGTGTGGATGTCAGGGAGGATCCTGTGGAAAAAGGACTCAAGGAAGAACTAATTGACAAAATTTTGGTATACACTAACTGATAAGATTTAATGAACTTTAGAAAGGCATGAGGGATCTATTCTTTATAACTTGGAGAACAGGAAGTAGAGACTGTGTTAGTTCACACCTATTTTCTCAAAGTAAAAGACTGTTAGATATTAAGGAGGTGAAAGGGATAGTGTTGGAGGGACAGTGTTGAGGTGGCCACTTTGGAAAATCAGTTCTTCCTTTTGAATCATTTCCCTTTCAACTCCTTCCCCTACAGAACAGAAGTTTGAAAGGTTATGAAAGATATCTTAAATTTATTGATGTTTTAGTTTCATATCTCACTGGTTTTCTTGGTGTGAGATAAATTTTATCATGTGTGTAAATTTCTTGGTGTGTAAATTTTATCATGGTATTTGTGCATTAGAAATTACTTAATGGGTGTTGCTATTATTGATGCTGTTTGGCAGTGTGACAGTAAAATTGCTATGTATGTGCTGTAGGAAGTCTTCATGGTTGCCTAAGATTGCCTGGGGTAACTTAGAATAGAAATGCTTGAAGAGAAGATTAGGAAAAAACCCAGTTTGTAGAGGTGTTTCAAATAAGAGGGAGAAAAAAGGAAGTAAGTCGATTGAATTGAGTGATGAGTTAAAAATGAGAAAATATTGTCATGCCACTAGTTAGTAGTACCGAAACTTTCATACTGCCATGCCTTTGTTCCTGTTTTCTTGTTTCTGTTTGGTGAACCCATACTCTTTTCTTCAAGACTCAGTTCATGTATCTGGGATACATGGACTTTCTAAGGTCTTTCCATGGTCCCCCAATTAAAAATCCCTAGTTTTATTTTACACTTAAGGGATTATATAAACTTTACTCCTCTTTTTTTTGGAGGCATGGTGGACAAGAGTTCGACATTCCTAGTATGCCTAAAGCTTTAAATTTATAATTTATATTTGTAAAACTTGAAAGTAATTTCAGTGATAGTAGAACATACAAATTATGGTCATAACTTTGCCTGTGTATTTTGCTAAAATATATAGCAATTAAGTTTTTTTTTTTTTTTTTTTGAGACTAGGTCTTGCTATTTTTGCCTGTGGAACCTCAGGCTCTCGTTGCCCGGGGTACCACAGACTGAAGCAATCCCCAGCCTCAGCTTCCCAGGTAGCTGGGATTGCCAGTGCGCGCCACCACGCCCAGCTAGTTTTTTGGAACTAGGTCTCGCTATGGGCCCCAGGCTGGACTCGAACTGCGATCCCTAGCCCCAACAGCTTCATAGGCTTAAGCTTACAGGCACGGGCCACTGTGTCCTGCCTCAGCAATTAAGATTTTTATCAGATTGTACTCAAGTTGATAAATGGACAATTCAAAATTTAATTGACTCAGAATTGTTAATACTGAAATAACAGAATAACTTTGAACAAGGCAAGAACTTTTGCTCATGATTGTCAGTCTTTAGAGGATAAATTCTTTCTTTTGCTCTTCTACTGCATGTTCAGTAAAATTTTTTTTTTTTTTTTTTTTTTTGAGACTAAGTCTCGCTATTTCTGCCCATGGAACCACAGGCTCATGTTGCCTGGGGTACCACAGACTCAAGCAATCCCAAGCCTCAGCTTCCTAGGTAGCTGGGATTACACACGTGGCACCATCACGTCCAGCTATTTTTTGGGACTAAGTCTCACTGTGTTGCCCTGAGCAGGACTCGAACCACAATCCCTAGCCCCTGCCGCTTCATAGGCTGAGGCTTACAGGCATGAGCCACCATGCCTGGCATGTTCAGTAAATGGTGAATTAGTCATAGGAGATAATCATTGAATGAAGTGTAGTTTTAGAATTCATCTCACAGTGGTATGTAAGGAATTGATAGTGTTTATTGGAGAGATAAGTATTGAAAGCCAGCTGATTAGCAGTCAGAAATCATATGGACACATATCACATTTTTGCCTGTGGGAACGGAGAAGTGACATTTTCTAGATGCATTTTGAAATTATAGTGATAGAAGTAGGGGGTTGAAGTTGGAGATAGTGCCTCTAGACTCTTAGACTCTTAGCTCAGGAAAAGGTGAGAAACTGAGAAAGGAAACAACAGAAATTAAGTTAAAGTTGATGATACAATATCCAGTTTGACGTGATCTGTAGGTACTTAAAAGAGCTAGAATGGAGTTTTGGTAAAACGTTTGAGCAGAAGACATCAGATTAGTTGTTACCAGCATCACAAATGATACAACAGAACCATCTCAAGGTTAGAAGTGGCTTAAATGATTTACTGACTATTGAAAATAAAGATTTAGGAGTAAGAAAATAAAGCAGTATGAGTCAGCAGGACTCTGGTCTTACTTTCAGGTGGATTTATTGATTATTTTTTTCTTACAGCCAAGTGCAAGATCTGTGAGTGGGCGTTTGAGAGTGAGCCACTATTTCTCCAGCATATGAAGGATACTCATAAACCTGGAGAGATGCCTTATGTTTGCCAGGTATTGCCTTTTTCTCCAGGGAGCTTTAGCTGTTTTGCTCTCAGGATGAATACAAAGAATTTGCTAATAAATGCTAACTATTGCACACAAATAGTTTTAGCAACATTGAAGAGAAACAGAAGATGTAGACACAATTCTGTGTTCATGATTTTCCAGTTAGGAGAAATACGTAATGAATATGCATGCCCCCAGCCAAGGAACCCAACTGGGGAATAATATATGTACTGAGGGGGAGTACCTATGTCTGGAACTTGCCCTTTGCAGATGAACAGAGAAAACTTTACACTGCTTAGTCACAGAATATGAATTATTATCAGACTGTCCTACCTCATTTTTATCTTAATTCATAGCTGAATTTATCACACACTTAACCCTGTAATTCTGAGTCAAATAATTTGACTTTATACATTTAGGAAAAATTTTTTTTCCATATTTTAACATTTTTGTTGTTGCCTCTTCTGAAAGGCCTCAGTTGTTTACTTCATGCTTAGCTTATTTTCCCTCTTATGTGACTCAGGTGTGTCAATATCGCTCTTCACTCTACTCTGAGGTAGATGTCCATTTTCGGATGATCCATGAGGATACTCGGCATCTGCTCTGCCCTTATTGCCTGAAGGTCTTCAAAAATGGCAATGCATTTCAACAGCATTACATGAGGCACCAGGTACCAGGCACCAAGCAATTCCATGTACTCATTTTTTAAATTTATAGATGCTGAAGCTAGGACTGAGCTAGGCAAATAATTTTAGTAGAGAATGTAATAAGTGGGTATTTTAAAAAACAATGAGTTTTAGTTGTATGCCATGCACTTGGCTAGGTGCTAGCTATTTAGTGTTAAAACAAGACAGATCATAAGAACAAAGCATGACGAATGTTATGTCAGGCAAATAAATGCAGAAAAATATATCATTATTAGAGGAGTCTCGTATGACTTTGCAGAATAAGGGCTCTAGACCAGAAGAATGAGTGAGGCTGAACCTGGTAAATTGGAATAAGACATCAGTATGCTTGAAGGCACAGTATATAGGGACTCAAGGCAATGTAGTATAAGGGTACATGAGGGAGTTTGGAATTTAGGCAGGGAACAAATCATAGAGAATCTTAAAAGCCATCAGAAGGAGTTTCAATTTTATAATAAGTCATAGGGAAGCCATTAAAAGGGCTTTTAAGTCCTGGAGTGGTGTGTTCAAATATGCTTTTAGTTATCATTACACTGATTGCACTAAGAGAATGAATTGAAGATTAAAACTAGAGATAGGGAGACTAGCCAGACTATTAGTGGTTTAGGTGAGAGGCAATAGGGACTATTGACTTTTGAAATGAGGAAAAAGAGGCTTGAGTTTGGAAAGATAAGTGATGTTTATATTTAGAGATGGACTAGGTGAAGATAATGAGGGAATGGCTTAAAACAGTGCCTAAGGTTCTTTCTTGGGCAGTAGGACAAATGGTGGGGTTATTTATGGAGATAGGAACACTGGAGAAATTAAACTTTGGTGGGGGAATTATCAGCTTGGGTATTTTGGGCTAGGAGTCTCTCTGGATTTCAAGTGTAATTGTCTGTTAAGCAAATAGTTGTATGTAATGGTCTGAAACCTGGTAGTAAAACCTGGGTTGTTGAAAAGATGCTGACGAATCATTATATAAGTCCAGTGAGTTTGAAACTTTTAAAGTGTCATGTGGCCACTCCCCTCTGCCAATTAAGAGCAAGATAAATGTTTGGGACCCTTAAAGTCTCTCTCTACAAGACCATAGTCATTGGAAGAAAACCAGAAAGTATTAGTGTTTGAGAGGCTGAGGGGGAGTGTGAAGAAAAGGCTGTAATCCAGATTGTTGAAAGTGCTTGGTCACATGGGAAGGTGGAGGTGGGCCTGCAATCACCACATTGACTGGGTCCTCTTGTTGGTTAGGAGTTAGAAGTCGAAGACGAATGAAAAGGAACAGAGCAACTTTTTTTTTGGAGACTAGGTCTCGATATGTTGCCCCAGGGTAGTCCTGATCCCGGGGACTTAAGCGGTCCCCAGCCTCCCAGATGGCTGGGATTATAGGCACCCACCACCGCACCTGTTTGCTTTTTTTGAGACCAGGTCTCGCTATGTTGCCTGGGGTAGTTTTGAACCTGTGAACTCAAGCTCTCCCTGGCCTCTTGCCTCCCAGTGCTTGAATTACAGGTGCGTGCCACCATGCCTGGCTTTGAACAGAGACAACTTTCACAGAAGTTTGTTTAGGGAGGGAAGAACCAAACATGGTAGATCCAAGGGAGAATTTGTTACTGGTTTTATTGTCAAGATGGAATAAATATGACCTTGTTTTTAAATGTTACAAGAAAGGAGCCACTAGAGGAGTCAAGTGAAGGTACTTAAGAGAGCACAAAGTGGACAAGATGGGTGCACCTACCTTAATGTGTGCACATGTGTGCACACAGACATGCATGCACTATCAAGTGAAAGCACCCTGTTAGGCTCACATACTCAATTACACAGCAGTGCCTACAGGTAACCCACTGTAAATGTGTTTCCGAATAGCAACAGGGAAGTTGTCACTTGTAACTCAACGGAGGTTATAGAGCCTTGCTATTAGGGAAGAAAATCTAAGTGTGAGTTTTGTTTTTATAGGACTTCAGTGCTAGGTAGATTGGATCCTCAAAATGGATAAGTAACTTTAACCTCGGAGGCATAGTACATATATATTAATACTTGAAATGGAAAAGCCACAAGGTGTAGAAAAAAAGAAAAAAACATGGGGGTGATGATTGGAGATGTGTGTGTTCTCTGGTTATGTGGGTAGAAAGAATACCCAAGAAAAGGGTAGCAAGTTGTTTCTGCTAAAAGGGGCTGAGGGTCAGAATTGAAGGCATCTTAACAGCATAGAAAAAGTGCAGAATAAAACGTCTGATTTTTTTAAAATTACACATTCATTATAATTAACTAAGAGGGAAGAATGTCTAGAACCAGGTAGTGCTGTCAGAAATGTAAAAAAAATAAAGATGGCAAATAAAACTTAAGCCACTCATCTAATGACTTTGACAAATCAGGAAGAGATGATCTGAGGACTGAGTTATCCTGGCTTTGAGTTCACCTTTGGGAATGTGGGAGGTGATGACTGTCAATGGTAGTTTTGGTGCTGTGTTGTGTTTTTTTTTTTTTACTCTTGAATTATGAGCAGAATGGTGGTTGGTATCCTATGGTTGGTATTAGTCCACCTTCTCAGGGAAGAAAATTCTCTGGGAACCTTTAAGAGACTCTTTCTCTCCCCCCCCACCCCCCTTCAGAAGAGGAATGTGTATCACTGCAACAAATGCCGACTGCAGTTTCTGTTTGCCAAGGATAAAATCGAACACAAGCTTCAGCACCATAAAACCTTCCGTAAACCCAAGCAGCTGGAAGGCTTGAAACCAGGCACCAAGGTAAAGAGTTTGTTTGCTTTTTCTTCCTAGAGGAAGAACTGAGATTTTCAACCTCCAAGGTTTAGCGTGGGTATTATCTAATTGTCCCTTCCCTTGGCTCACAGGTGACAATCCGGGCTTCTCGAGGGCAGCCACGAACTGTTCCTGTATCTTCCAATGATGCACCTCCCAGCACCTTGCAGGAGGCAGCACCACTGACCTCAACAGATCCTCTGCCTGTCTTCCTTTATCCCCCTGTTCAGCGCAACATTCAGAAGAGAGCTGTTAGAAAAATGTCAGTGCCTTCTTCTAGAGGCTGGGGGCTGACTGGGCAGTTATTCCTGACAGTGTAATTGGTAGCCTTTTTAGAAGGATCTGTTGTCTAAATCCCTACAATTTGTGGAACCTTGAGGGGATAATGAGACTTTTTCTTGTTTCTTGATAGGAGTGTCATGGGCCGGCAGACATGTCTGGAGTGCAGCTTTGAGATCCCAGATTTCCCTAATCATTTTCCTACTTATGTACACTGCTCTCTCTGTCGCTATAGCACCTGCTGTTCTCGAGCTTATGCCAACCACATGATCAAGTAAGTGATGATTAAACTGATGTTTTTTCTGAGAGTTCAGATTCTCCAGAAGTCACTTTAGTTCCTGCCCTGCTTCTAGTATGTCTCCTTCACCTCTTAAAACTTGTTTGTCTATGTCTCTTAGTAAGAAGCCAAATGCATGTTCAGTAACTTGATGATTTGTGTTCTAATACTTAGGACTTTGCTATTCAAAGTGTGGTTAAAGGACTAACAACATTTGATGGGGATGTGTTAGAAATGTGGGCTCTGTGCCCAGGCCTGCTGATGTGTAGTTATAGATCCCTTGGTGACTCATATGTATGTTAATAGGAAATATTGATAGGCTAGGAAGGCTAGCTTGGGTTGAGGTTAGGATAGTTTGGAGAGGTATCTCGTCTGGACATTGCCAGTGACTGTGATCTCTGCCTGCAGAGCCTTGTTCCTCACTTACTTTGTTTTTTTGCAGCAATCATGTTCCAAGGAAGAGCCCCAAGTATTTGGCTTTGTTTAAAAATTCTGTGAGGTAAGAAAAACTTATGATGTTTTCTTAAGTTTTTAAACATACTAAATCCTTTTTGTTATTTTTGGGGTTGTGAATTTATTTGAAAGGGGAAAAATGGGAGTTCTCCTTTTCTCTACTAAGCCTGAAAGCTTCACTCTCTAGTGTCTCTGCTGTACTAATCTTATGTGTTCTTAACTTGCTTTCTTAGTGGAAACAATCTGGTCTGCACTTCATGTACCTTCGTTACCTCTGTGGGAGATGCTATGGCCAAGCATTTGGTATTCAACCCCTCTCACAGATCCAGTAGCATCCTGCCACGGGGTAAGTGAGAAAGAGGTAGTAGACCAAGAGAACCGTAAAGGATATAGGTCATGCTGTGTGAGTCAGGAGCATCGCTGCTCGACCTTAACGCAATCACTATTTAGATAAACTTCACCAGTTGGAAACGGTCTATTCTGGAAAGACTGGGAAGTTAGCAGGTTTGCTTTTTTGTTTGAAATTGTGATACAGTCTTTAGAATGGATTTGTTTCTTCACTGAACTAAAAATTTTTTTGTCTCGTTTTCCACAGGACTCACTTGGATATCTCATTCAAGGTAACAGACTTACTTCATGGTTTAATTTCTACTTTGCAATGTGTTTGGTCTCTTTTGTAATATTGATTTATTTGTTTTTCCTAGTTTAAAACAGCTTGCTTTTCTCTCTTTACTGTTCATTTAGGCATGGCCAGACTCGTGACCGAGTGCATGACCGGAACTTGAAGAATATGTACCCTCTTCCTTCCTTCTCTTCTAATAAAAATGCCACTGTGAAATCTGCGGGGGCCACCCCAGCTGAGCCTGAAGAGTTACCGACTCCCATGGCCCAGGCACTCCCATCACCAGCCTCAACTGCAACACCACCACCTACCCCAACACACTCCCAGCCTTTAGCCCCTCCACCCTTGGCTATGGAGGGGGCAGAATGTCTCAACGTTGATGATCAGGATGAAGGGAGCCCAGTCATCCAGGAACCTGAGCCAGCATCAGGGGCTGGTAGTAGTGGTGGGGTTGGCAAGAAGGAGCAGTTGTCTGTGAAGAAGCTTCGAGTGGTACTGTTTGCCCTGTGCTGCAATACAGAACAAGCAGCTGAACACTTCCGAAACCCCCAGCGACGCATCCGGCGTTGGCTTCGGCGCTTCCAGGCCTCCCAGGAGGAGAATCTGGAGGGCAAATACCTGAGCTTTGAGGCAGAAGAAAAATTGGCGGAGTGGGTGCTGACTCAGCGAGAGCAACAGCTCCCTGTAAATGAGGAGACCTTGTTCCAGAAGGCCACCAAAATAGGACGTTCTTTGGAGGGGGGTTTTAAGATCTCTTATGAATGGGCTGTACGTTTCATGCTGCGGCACCACCTGACTCCGCATGCCCGGCGTGCAGTGGCCCACACTCTGCCTAAGGATGTGGCAGACAATGCAGGACTCTTCATTGAATTTGTGCAACGGCAGATTCACAACCAGGACTTACCATTGTCTATGATTGTGGCCATTGATGAGATATCCTTGTTCCTGGATACAGAAGTGCTGAGCAGTGATGACCGAAAAGAGAATGCCCTGCAGACAGTGGGCACAGGGGAGCCTTGGTGTGATGTGGTACTGGCCATTCTGGCAGATGGCACTGTCCTCCCCACCCTGGTTTTCTATAGAGGACAGATGGATCAGCCTGCTAATGTGCCAGATTCCATATTGCTAGAGGTGAAGGAGAGTGGCTACAGTGATGACGAGATCATGGAGCTGTGGTCAACCCGAGTGTGGCAGAAGCACACAGCTTGCCAGCGCAGCAAAGGCATGCTTGTGATGGACTGTCATCGCACTCACTTGTCAGAAGAGGTGCTGGCTATGCTTAGTGCCTCTAGCACTTTGCCTGCAGTGGTCCCAGCAGGCTGTAGCTCCAAAATCCAACCATTAGATGTATGTATCAAACGAACTGTCAAGAACTTCCTGCACAAAAAGTGGAAGGAACAGGCTCGAGAAATGGCAGATACTGGATGTGATTCTGAGGTCCTGCTTCAGCTGGTGCTTGTCTGGCTGGCTGAAGTGCTGGGTGTCATCGGGGATTGTCCAGAGCTAGTTCAGCGTTCCTTCCTTGTGGCCAGTGTTCTACCTGGCCCTGATGGCAACATTAACTCACCTACAAGAAATGCTGACATGCAGGAGGAGCTAATTGCTTCTTTAGAGGAGCAGTTGAAGTTGAGTGGGGAACAGTCTGAGGAGCCCTCAGCTTCCACTCCCAGACCCAGGTCATCTCCCGAAGAGACAGTTGAGCCCGAGAGCCTTCACCAGCTCTTTGAGGGTGAAAGTGAGACTGAATCCTTCTATGGCTTTGAAGAAGCTGACCTTGATCTGATGGAGATTTGAGTGCTGGGGTCATGAAGGGGGTGTGAAGTAGTAGGGGTGGGAAAACATATGAGGGAGGGTACAGGGATTTAAGGAAAAGGGGGTACACCAGATGGAGTATTTGGTTTATATTTCTAAAATTTATGCCACCCCTCCCCCTTGATGTTGACTTAGGTGTCCCTGTGGATTTGTGGGTTAATAGGAAAACCAATAGTAATCACATCTGAGCCGAGGCGCTGGCCTGTTGGTCATTCACTTCTAAAAGAAACCGGTCTTTTGTGACTTTTTAAAAAAATCACTGTGTTTGGTATTTTTCTGACAAAATCAAGAAAAAGAAAAAAATCCTTGTGGACAAATGTTTTTTGTTTCCCCTTTTACCTCACTTGTGTCATAGTACATCTGGGTTTTTGTTTGTTTATTTGACTGTGTGGCCAATGTCTTTGGGCATGATGCTATCCAACCATTGTCAATGTGAGAACATTTCTGAAGATGGGAAAGACAAATATGTAGCTCACAAACTGATTTATTATATATATGGATAAATTTTTTTTTCATGTGGTCTTAACAGTTTTATATAAAAGCAAAAATGGAAAAAAAATCCCACTGAACTCTCTTCCTTCTCCTTACTTTCCTTCCCTCTCCAGAGATGATGTTTCTACAGCAACTCTAGACAAAATTGTGGCTTTAAAAATGCATGAAACAACCTTTAATCATCCAGAATGAATAGATTTGTTACTCTTCACCGTCCTCCCTACAACAAAAACATGACAAAACCAATATTCTTTGCACTTGCTGTCCTTGGCCCCTTGCCCCATTCTCACACCGTCACTCTTGGACAAAGGACCATACATGTTTTATTAGAACCTGGAGGTACTGAGGGGATCACACAGCTTTAGGGTGGAGGCCATTCTCAGTGTATGGGGCTTCATCCCAAGACCCTGGGGCTGTCCTTGCTTTGTTGAACTTCATCCTGTTATGTGGACAGCATGCCTGTTAGGAGATCTTATATCCTACAGAAGCTAATTGTGCAAGAAGTGTTGAACTTTTAAAAAGAAGACACCACTTGTTGAAATCCTGCTTATCCGTGGCTTTCCCCTGTCTCTTAGTGATCAGAAAAGAATCTGACCTAAAGAAGAAACACAGGGGTGTGCACAAAGAAAAAGACACGAATCTTTATTTTTCACTGCCAGCTTCAAGGAAAGAAAATTTTTTCTACAATTTGCATGAGGGATTTTTTTAAATTGTATGTACTCATGATTATAAACTGAAGTGTACTATAACAGAAAAGGAACAAAAACCAAGTCCACCTTGCCCACAGCTACACCACTCTTCTATCCGTCCTGAGACTTTTTCAGCAATGTTTCCCTCCTGTGAGTCAAGGAGGCAACCTGCACAGGCTTGTAAATGGTTCATCTTTATGTACATAAGTGGAACATTTAATAAAATAAGGGGAAATGGATTTATAAACAATGTGGTTATTTTCTAGGTGACCCTATTTTAATAGGCTTTCACAGACTGGGAGATGCTCAAGATGTGATGGGCCTGGTGGTACAGGTGAAACGTTTGTTGTCACCTGTTTCT
The DNA here is from genome assembly GCA_004024945.1 of Uropsilus gracilis. Classification (NCBI taxonomy): domain Eukaryota; kingdom Metazoa; phylum Chordata; class Mammalia; order Eulipotyphla; family Talpidae; genus Uropsilus; species Uropsilus gracilis. Next base: position 44,886 of record PVHY01005519.1, read on the forward strand.
TCTCTTTTTTTTTTTTTTTTAAACCCCCAGCACACTATAATATAGTGAACTGGAGTGATCCCTTCCATAAACAGCTTGGCCTGCTTTGTGAAGCCATGGCATCTTTAACTGAACTGAGGATCCAATTGAGCTTCTCTTCCCCAGCTTATTGCTTGATGTCATTTTGACAGAATATGGACTTTCAAGTCAACCCAATGCCTTTGAGAAAGTTCAAGAACTAATGGTCAGCTCTTCTCGCAGTGACCTAATTCTTCTCTTTGGTAGTCTCTGCAGCAGCCCTGGCATTAGCAGAGCTGGGTTTCTGGCCTCTGCACAACTACAACTTTCTTGATGGGTAAATTTTTTAAGATCACAATTAACAGTGGATCAACTGGGTGTTGGCCAGGAAGTTATCCTTGTGGATTCTGCCTGCATGGCTTAGTAGTAGAAGGAAGTCTTTTTGTTTTTTTTTTTATAATTCAGTTTAATCAATAAACAAGTATTTATTGACTTATTTTGTGTTGAGACTGAATGTGTGGAAGATTCAAATTCAAAAGTTTCTCTTTTGCATAAACTTGTTATAAATACAAATGGAGGGATGTTTTGATAGTGCCCTTAAGTTTTTAGAATAGTTTGAGTTGGGGTTCTGGTTTTACAAAGTTTAAAGAAATCATCTGCATCACCTAGGGTGTTCATTTTTAAAAGGTGGGATGGGGATGAAGTTTGGCTAATACTCTAGTTTGATGCACAGCTACACTAAAAACTTAACACATACTTGTAAAAAGTTTCCTAACTGTGGTAGCAATTAGATTTAGACAGGAAACATTTAGATTGAATTTGATTGAATGTTCCTTTTATGAAGTGAGGTGTCCGGAGTGTGGGGTAACCTAATAAGAGAGTCTATTATATTTCTCTTGAGATTGTGTTTTAACTAATCACGTATGTAGGAAACTCATGTATTTTAAAATCTGGCACATGGATGGAAATGAAGAAAAAGGTTAAACACAAAGCCATTTATGTTAAAGCCCAGCTTCTACATAAAGCTCCTTTAGTAGGCCTTAATGAAGACAGTTGTGGGTCTTCTGTATTGTCTAATAAACCAAGTGCCAGAGGGTTCTATGGCCAGGGAGGGAAATGGTATGTGGTAGTACTTTGCTTTTGATGCCACCTAATGAGGTAATACACCTACTCAGCAAGTATTTCAAAGAATTTATTTATTTTACAAAAGGAAAGTCAACCTTCAAACCAGTCACATTCAAAAGGTAGAAGGGTAAAACTTCATTTCTGGAGAATGCATCTGTATTTCATTCAAAGCCACTAAAAAGGAAGAGAGCATAATAAAACTGTGAAGCCATAGGGGGAGGAATCAATTCCGTAGAACAACTACTCTCCAGCCCAAATTTTCTCTACCCAGAGTATTTCCCTACCCATATCACCAGGAAGTCCCAATTCGATATCAGCCAAAGGGCAGGCCTCCCAACTCCTACGGTATTTTCTAATTGTAATTTCAGTCACCTGATCATATGGGCAATATCCCAGTTGGTCTCTGCAGACAGTGGTCCCTCAATTTCAACACCTTTTTCGGTTACAGTGGCAATTTGAAACTGAAAGAAAGATTCATAATGAAAACATCACAAGGAATCCTTGGGGTAAAGGTCAAGCAGATTTCTGAGAAAAGGAGAGAGAAATGGGTTCATTGGTTCTTCAAAGCATAGACTCAAAGCCCCCAAGTATCCAGAGCCTGCCAGCTAGATTCCAGTTATCTTATAACCACCTCACCCGGTTATAAGAACGGGCATCTCGATAGTAGAGCACTCGCATGCAGCGTTCCACCAGTTCTCGTGCCTCAGTCTGGCTCAGCACTGGCTGCTTCTCCAAAACTTCTCTCAGAAGGGGCTAGGGAGATTGGAGAGGTAGCGGAGGCAGGAGGGACATATGAGATAACCAGGAAATAAATGCCAAGACATTTGTCTTAAAAAAAAATTTTTTTTTTTTTAGTTAATTTCACTTATCAGAACTCTACTTGCTTGTCCTAATAAGACTCACTTGAGGGGAAAGTTCTAAGGCATCCTCTGCACAGATCTTACTGACTTCAATATGTACCACCTTTTCATTGTGAATACTGACATTTATAGTCTCTGGATTACTATCTGCCCAGAAATAGGAACCCTAACCAACTCATGTCAGAACTTCAAGGGACAAACGTAGACTAGCCCTCATTTTCTTTCACCTGTGTCCCAAACCCTCCCCCTGCCCCACTATTTACCTGAGCCAAGTATGCACCATAGCCAGTGGCCAAGGAAGGGGCTTCATAGGCTACACCAAGCATGTCCACATAACCAAGGAAGCTAAGAGGACAAAAGAAATTTCATCTTAGGTTTCTCTAATTTAGCCAAAGGATGAGAGCATGGAGTCTGAATTAGAAATGGGAATAATTTGGAGTGTGTGTGTCACTACACAGGCAATGGTGACTATGTGGTTAAAGGAATAAGTTATTTGTATTCAAACCAACCTCTCTCCATCAGCATAGCCTCCGATGACCATGGTGTTCCACAGTGGGTTCATCTTGGAGCGACGGCTATACATGGCTCTAGTCAGCCATGAATGGATAGCTCTAGGACTATAGCTGTGTCCATCTCCCAAAAGCTCCTCATCAATCCTAGGAATTGATTGTGAGAAAGAATATGCAAGTCGGGAATTGTATCCACGCAGCAAACAGCTTCCCCATTTTACAGCTCCTAACGCCCCAAACTAATTTTACATCTTCTATTCCGTCCCTTACTGTAGCTACAAAGTTCTCTACCTCTTCAAAGGAGATTTAAAAACACAAAAAACCCCCGTGCGCCCACCCTTTTCTTATGTTCTAGGTGACTTACACCATCTGGCCGAGAACCTGCTTCAAATACTGGAAATCAGCGTAGTCTCCGGAAGCCCCCAGCATGGTGCTGTTGTTGACTCGCATAATACGAGAGATATTGCGGAAACGAGCCAACGAGCCGTAGGAGCCCAGCATATCTGCTGCAATCACCACTCCGCCTTCAAACTTAACACCGAGCACCGAGGTCCCGGTCACCATGGGGTTCCTGGAAGGAGAGAGAGGGAGGTCTGGCTTGCAGCGGAGCGGATGAGCCTGAGCCCTCTTCCCGAACAGGGGTTGCACTTTCTCCAGGACTCCGTACCAGGAGCAAGCCCGCTGTTGGCGCGCCCTGGGGTCCCTGCCTCTCCTTCCCGGGTTCTCTCAGAACTAGGCGGCGGCACCTGGGCCCAGGGTCCCTCCCACAGAGCAGGCTAGGGCGCCGAGAACTTACTGGGTGTGCGTGATTGGACCTCCGAAGAACGCGGACGCTGGATCAGTGAGGGAACTAGAGGTCGGCGGAATGCGGTAAAACTGCCCTGGAGCGGGACCCCCGGCCCAATGCCCGGACCGCGACTCTAGAAACGGTTCCATCTTAGTCACGGTAGCAGCCGAAACTAAAGCGCTTGCGCCGACGAGAGCGGAAGTGATGCTACAGTGTCCGGAAGCAGTGCCACAGCTCTCTTCCTGCAAGCCACTTCCAGCAGCCATATCGGTGAGGTCAGAGCCGGCTGTAACGTCATACTAGGTAGCGACGTAGACTCAGGGACTGGAATGATCCAGCTCCACGTCTCAGTAATCTGGACTGACTGCATTAAGAGTCCCGACGCACAGATTGAAAGACGGGAAAGGGGAGAGTGGGTTGGAAGTGGGGGTGTTCGGGAGAAGGCGGAACTTCAAGACACTGACCCTAAGCAAGGAGGCGGAAATTCTCGACTCCGTTTTGTGTCGTTATCAAAACCCCCCAACTGGAACTAACCGTAAACCCAGTCTTTCTTACGCCTATGCTTCTCACAGCACCCCTATATGGCAGGTGTGCTTCGACCTAATTTATAAAAAAACAAAACCTGGTGTTCGCCGCCGCCGCCGCCGCCGTTCTCTAAAGCTAGCGCCGCCTTAAGCTTGCCAAGCTCCAGACGAAGCAGGAGGATAAGTAAGGAGGTCTCTACCGTGGCTCATACAAAGCCGACTGGCCGCAAATCGACCGGTGATGAAGCTGGGAAGAAACAACTGGCTGGAAAAGCCGCTGCGACAGAGCGCCCTCTACTGTAGGGGTGAAGAAACCTCATCGCTCGAGGCCGGGTGTAGTGACACCCGGTGAAAACTAATGTTTTCAGAAGTGAACCTAGCCGCTGGTTCACAAACTTCCCTTCCATCTTTGGGAGAGGTTGTTCAGGACTTCAAAAAGGGTCTGTGTTTCCAGAGTGCAGCTGGAGTGCTTTGCGAGTGAGACCTGTTTGGTTCGCCTTTTTAAAGACCCCAACCTCTGTACTATCTATGCCAAACATGTAACAGTTATGCCAAAAGACATCCAGCTGGTGCATCCATATGTGGAGAATGTACTTAGGACTTCACTACGATGAGAAACACTTCATTCTCAAAAAGTATTTTTTTTTCTCGTCCTGTTATTGGTACCCTCACTCTTTTCATTTTCTTAAAAAAAATTATTTTTATTGAAGTAACATTGGTTTACAATATTTTGTTTTAGAGGTATAGGTTCACACCTCTTCAAATGGATGTTATCACACCAGGAACACCATCAAAACCCCATTTTTCCTCCACTGCGGTCTATTGGGCCTTTTGCTCACTTCGCTTCCTTATACCCACCCTTAAATCTTTATTTCTTCTGGAAAATGTATTCCTTAGTTTCATCCTTCAAGAGAGCTTTAGCTCCCTCTGCTGTTATTTTTGTGTAATGGGGGGGGGGGCAAAAAAGGGAGGAGGAGGAGGATTGTCTGGTGGAGGGGGAGGAAGACATAGAAAGAAAGAATATACCATAGCTATGATTTCCTAGCATTATTCCCCTTTTCCTTGTTCATCCACACCCCTTCTAACTTTGGCTCTGTTGTTGCTGCCAGATAGTTTTTAGCCTACTTCTAGCAATTTCTGGTCAATGTGAAGATATCCTAAAAGAGAGTCTTCAGTCTATATTACTGTAGCCCCTTCAAGTCTTACTCCTAACCTTTTGCACTTGTCAGTTTCCGCTGGTCCTTAAATAGTGCGATTTTCTTATACAGCACTATGTTTTGTTATAAAATTGATTAAAAAACAGTAGATTTCTATGTCTGTGTGGAGTTTGCACATCCCTCTTTGTTCCAATTTTAGTATATGTGCTGCTTAAGCGAGCATTGCACATCCCTCTTTATCTCCATGGGTTTTCTCCTGGGATTCTGGTTTGTTCCCATATCCCAGAGATGCGCAGGAGAGGCTCACTGACCTATTTCCATGTCCCAGTAAGCAGGGTAGAGGATATGTATGATCATGTCCTGGAGTGGGAGAACCTTCTGTCCAGGTTTGGGTCATGCTTTGTGCCCTCAGCTGCCAGGATAGCCCCTGGCACCCATGACCCTGAGCTGAAACAAGTGAACTTTTTAAGTGAATGAATGAATATGAATGATTTCTTAATATTAGCAGTGACTTGGGCTTTATTTAGAAGATGTTTTTGTGACCAGAAATAGGCCATAGGAATTTAACCCTTTTTATGTCAATTCACCTGTGGTTAAATTGGTTCTGTTACATGTCATTTAACTTAAAGTTGTACTTTCTGAGAATCTAACCACAATATTGAATAAGGTCTTAACTGTAATGGATTGGAAAAGACTGTATTAACTGCTATTTTCAGATTGACCTATTGTATGCAGTAAATACCTGGCTGCAGGCATGTCAGATGCTTATGTCTCTCCCCCTCCCCCAAGAAAAACACAAATGCTGATACACTGCAGGTCTCTTAGCTGTTGGTATCTGTCCTTCCTTACTTGTTTTTGATGTCAGGGGGATAACTTGTCACCTAGTTTTGTGATTGTTGGAAGTGCTTTTGATCGGATTTTGGTTTTACTGCCTAGTTTTTCCTTTTTATGAGAATTTGGTGGATATCTTCCTACAATTTTCTTTGTACTCATAGGAATATAGAATTTTGGGAGAATTTTCATTTTTACAGAAATACATTTTATACACATTTCTCAGAAGTGACTTTTTGCTGTAGTAGTATCCCTCCCTATCAGTTTTCTTCATAACTGTATCATGTTACATAATAGGAATATAATTAATTTATTCAGGATTTTCCCATTTGAAGTTATTTCATTTTCTACAATAAAAATTACTGCAATAAATCCTTACACTTTTATTGTCACAAAGTGAGGCTTTTGTTTCTGATTCTGATTTCATGCTCAACCTCCACACCACTCACTCCTAGGTCAGTGGGCTCCATCTGGCATAGATTTTCGAATTTTCCCTAGTCCTCTTCTCCATCACACAGCATTTGGAGATAAGAAGGGAAATTACAAAGTGGTTTCTGGTAGAACTGAAGCATAGAGCAAGAGGGGGTAGGGGGGTAATATTGGGAGAGGGATGGGCATAAGGGATTAAGATGATGGTTCTCAGGTGACAAGGTAGTGGGAGAACCTCAGGGTAGACAACAATGTACTATATATATATATATATATATATATATATATATATATATATATATATGTGTGTGTGTGTGTGTGTGTGCAATCAATTAAAAATGATTTCTGCTCAAAGTATACTCAAGAGTCACTGTCTGTGCACTGTTGAGTGAATAGGGCAGATTAGAGTTAAAATTTACACCTCTAGGCAAAGGTCATAGAGGCAGGAAAAGTATAAGAAAGTTTATACAGCAAAAGAAAATATAAATAGATTACAAAAGACATTGTACAGAATGGGAGAAAATATTCACATACTGCACAACTGGTGAGAAGGTAACATCCAAGAGATAAAAAACATTTATTAAACAATATAAATATACCAAACAATAAGTAGGTAGCAATTCTGAACAGACAGTTCACTGAAAACGGTATCTAGAAGGCCAATGGGAAATGTTCATCATCACTTGTAATAAGGGAGATGCAAGTCAAAATCACATTGAGATCTCAAACGTGTTAGAATGTCCCACATTAAAAGGGCAGCAACAATAAGTAACTTGTGAGTAAGTGGAGAAAAAGGTATTCTATTACCCTGTTGGTGGGTATGTAAACTGGTATAGTCAAATGGAATGTGAACTGAATTTATCTAAAAAACTAAAAATGGAAATACTAGTGAACCAGCAATCCTACTACTGGGCAAGTTCGAAAAACATGAGACCAGCAACTCAAAAACTGATATACTCTAGGGTATTTATGGTGGCAGTATCTGTAAGAGCATGAAAGCAGTCTAAGTGCCCACTGGTAGAGAAGTGGATCTGAAGATGTGGTCTATCCATTCAGTGGAAGATGCAACCATAAGGAAAGATGAAATGTTGCCATTAACAGCAAAATGGAGGAACTCGTAATACAAATCAGAATGCTCCAACAAATATCGGACATTTATATAGCAGGTGATTTGACCAAGCAAAATACTTATAAAAGCTAACAGGCACTAATAATGTGTAACTTCTGAATTTAAGAAGGAGAAAGGTGTGTGAGATGGGCAGGGAGGAAGGAAGGAAAAAAGGAGGAAGGAAGGAAGTGACACTAGGTATATACTATTTGCAAAAACAGTAAAGCATGACCAGATTTAACCCAACAATGCATTAAAATAATTATCTCATGACCAGTAGGGTTTAGCTCAGGACTTCAAGGTTAATTCACCATTAGGAAATTCATCTGTATAATTTACCAGATTAAAGAAGAAAGAATATGTACTTACTTCAAAAGCACTGGAAAGAATTTGATGGCATTTTCTAGTCATTTGTGAAAAGAATATCAAAATCTTCTAATAAGATAGGAAGAGAGGGGAATTTCTTTACCTGATAAAGATTATTCATCAAAATCCTACCCTAACATTAATTAGTGTCAAAATTTTATCTGTAGTCCCACAATTTAATAAAGAGCAAAATAAAGGAAAACCATCATCACTGCATCTGGTCAAGTGACAAGCTTAGCCCCATAAAAAAGACCAAAGAAAGGAATGCAGAGAGAGAGGAGGAGGGAGGAAAGGAAAAGAGAATAAAAGGAAATGAGACATAGAGACTGAGGAAGAAGATAAAATTGCAGATAGGCACTATAATAATAATTATAAACCCACAATGTAAAGAAACCCAAATGATCAGTAAACATACAAAAGATGCTCACTTCACTAACAAGCACAAAATGCAAGTTATATCATTAAGACTTTTTTTTTAACCAATAAGTTTATCAAAAATGAAAACATTTGGCAAATGGTTGAAGAAGATATAGAAGAAGATTTTTGGTCTGCTGATGAGAACGTAAGTGGATGCAGGCACATTGAAAACAGCTTGATAGCATCTAATAAAGTTGAAAAATATACAGGCTAAATGGCCCAAGACACTGGTGACTTAGACACACACATGTGCAAGAGGAAGCAGGTTGAAGGATGGGATGCTCATCGGAACATTGGTGCTAATAAAAAACCTGGAAACAGTCTAAATGCGTTTGGAAGGGGGGAATGAATACTTAAATTACCACATATTATGACAAAGAAATAGGAATACCACAAAGCAACTAACATGTTGAATGAAAAGGGCAACTCCACAGAATGATATATTCTATCACTGAACAGTTCATTTAAACAGGACCACACTAGGTATATATTTATAGCCTAATGGATCCCTAGCCTGAGAAAATTCTGCATGAACTTGGTGACATTTTACCTGTTCAGGCCTGCTTGGGTCCAAAAATGAGTTTCAGAAAGTATATAAACAATAACATTGTTGTAGAAAAGTAGATATACAACGAACTCATCGAGTTTACTCTTTTCCAAAAGAAATGTTTCATTTATAATTTGTTGTCTCGGGACTGTTTTACCCACATGCGGAGAGTTGTTTATTTTTTAATGAATTCGCGTTGTGCATACAGCTTCACATCCTACCTTTTGCACTCAAATAAATACGGAACTGTTCTTCCAGGCCAGGCCCTGGTCTGTTTTCTTTGTTTGTAACGACTTCACGGATTCTGCAACACAGACACAGCATGGGTAGTTCAATCTCTTGGTTTGGCATTACAAATCTACTTCTAATACTCAGGGATGAGTCCACAGGAAGTAGAAAAAGCAGGCACTGGGAAGCAGGAACCCACTGTTGACTTCCCCCAAGGAGTGACCCAGTGAGAGAAGATGGAACCTGAAGTGTAAGAAGCTTGAGAGGGACCCTCCTTCCGACTCGGCCATGCGTACTGGAACCCATGACACACAAGGGAACCAACTCCAAGTTGGGTGTGGCTCTCGAACCCCAAGGACAAGAAGGTTTACCGCGAAGCCAGACGGCAGCTCCCGTTCTTTCTCCTTTCCCTTTTTCTCAGGCGGCAGGCATCTCCTGAGTGCCTCGCACAGAGACGTCGACGAAGCTGCGGAAAACGCTTCCCCGAGGGCTTTCGTTTTTTCGTTCTCTCTGGGCGGCTCCTGAGCTCACCAGCCTTCCTGAGGTCCCTGTTCAGCCAAACCCTGCAGGTCTAACCACTCCTTTGTTCAGGAACTGTCTACTGTTCCCACTATACGAAATAACGCTGCGAGGACAGGGTTAATTTTTTTTTTTTTAAAGAAATCCTTATGCACTTGCTCAAGTATTTCCATAAAATCGGATTTAAGGGCCAAAAGTATGAGGTCTAAAAGTTATTAACCACAGTGGTCTCAAAAAAATAGCATTTCAGTGCTCAAGTATAAAGGGGGAGTGTTCTTTTCTCTCACCTCCCCAGCACAGATTGCATTTCTAACTTTGCCAACCAAATAGGGCAAGAATGTTCTGTTGATGTTCCCTGGCTGGTGAAACCTGATTGTGCCTGTCTTCCCAATTCCATGTTTAGGAATGGTATATTGGTAGTTTGATATCACAAGTATTTACACCTGGAAACTGGCAAATGCTGCAAGTTTAAAAATGCCAGAGCACACACAACCAAAGTAAGGAAAGGGAATCTGAGCAGAAAACTACTGTTCTCATTTTTAATTAAACTCATTTTGGGATAATTACATAGACTTGCAAATATCAAGTGGTCGAAGAGATTTTGTAGACCTTTTGCCCAGTTTCTCTCAATGATAAATCTTGCAAAACTGCAGTGCAATCTCATAGGATACAGTCTGGATACAAACCGTGTCCATCCCGCCTGGGCTCCCTAAACCTTACCCTGGTACGGCAACATTCCTTCTCATCCCCTTCCTCACCTTAACTCCTGGCAATCACTAATCTGTTCTCCATTTCCATAATTTTATCATTTCAAAAATGTTACCTAAATGGACACATCAAGTATGTAATGTTCGGTGTTGTGTTTTTTTCTCCACTTATTTGCTGTGTTCCTTCTTTTCCTTTGTCTTTTTCTCCTTCTCTAGAGATTGGTCCAGATCATTGCAGCAGTAATATTTATCTTTGTATTAAAGTATAGCATTTACAACAGTGTTAGATGTAAGCATAACCATCAGTATTTGTATATACTGAGTATACTGTAAAATGATCACCAATGCTAAATAGTTAACATTTATCACCAGTTAAAGATCTTTATCTTATGATTATATTTTCTCTTAGCGATTTTCAAATATGCAATCCTATATTATTAAACTATAGTCTTTGTGTTGTATATTACATACCCATGGCATTTACTTTATAACTGGAAGTATATACCTATTGGTCTACTTGGCCTATTTCACTCACCTCCTGCCTCTGGCAATCACTCATTTCTTCTTATGTTTATAGGTTCAGTTTGTTTTTCTTTTTTAAAATAGAAGTCACATATGAGTGAGATCATGTGGTATTTATCTTTCTCATTTCACTTAGTGCAATATCCTCAAGGTCCATATATGTTGTCTCAAGTAGCAAGAGTTCTTTCTTTTTGTGGCTGAATAATATTCCATCCTGTGTGTGCATGCATGCGCGTGCATGTGTGTGTGTGACATTTCTTAAGTCATCCATCAATGGACAGTTAGGTTCCCAGCTCTAGGCTATAAATAGTGTGGCAATGAACTTGAGGGTGCATAAACCTTTCTGAGTTAATGTTTTATTTCCTGCAGATAAAATATCTAGAATTGACTCAAATGGTAGTGCTATTTTTAAGTTTTTGAGGAATTTCTATACTATTTTCCATAATGACCACACCAACAGTGCATAAATGTTCCCTCTTCTCCACATCCTCACCAACACTTTTTATATTTTGTCTTTTTGATAATAGCCATTCTAACAAATGAGAACTGATTGCTCATTTTGATTTTGATTTCCTTTTCCATTCCTCTGTTAATCATCTATATGTTTTCTTTGACAAAATGTCTATTCAGATCTCTCGCCCATTCTTATTTGGATAGTTTGAATTTTTTGGCTATTAAGTTGTATAAGTTCTTTATATATTTTGAATATTAACTTTATCAGCTGCATGACTTGTACATATTTTCTTTCATTATGCAGGTTGCCTTTTGAATTTATTGATGGCTTTCTTTGCTGTACAAGAGCTAATATCTTTTTACTGCTGAATTGTCAACACCATGGTTTGGATGCACTGTAGTCAGCTTACCAATCTGCACATTGAAGGACATCTGGGTTTTTTCTTTCCTCTTTGGGGATGATGATGAATAAAACTGCTGCAAACATTCCTTAATAGGATTTTGTGTGTACTGTTTTCACTTTTGCAAATGTCCTGAGGTTGTCACTGGCATTTATGACTTTCTCCTGTTACTGTGCATTCATTTGCCTTAATAATAGCTCACACTATAGAGTGCTTTCTACATGCTGGATCCTATTTTAACAAGTGTAATCCTCCTTTACAAGTGTAAGCCTCCTAGTACATGTTTGAGGTTTGAACTATTACCATCCTTATCTACAGATGGATAAGAGGTGCAAGGGCAACATGTGTGCTCACATTTGAACCCAGATAGTCTGGTACTAGAACTCAGCCTTTAAGACACTGTCTTATACAGTCAGGACTTCAGATGGTGGGGATTCTTTCCTTGTGGTATGACCTAAACCTTCTTCCTGGAGATCTGAACTCTTGGTTTTGCTCTGTTCCTTTAGTCTTCTGTTAACCATAGCCAATGATGCAAAATATTCCCTAGGAGACTCCCCAGATTGTGCCTCCCTTACCCTTTTTGTGTCACAGAATCCTATTTTCTCTAAATCATCACCCTAGCTAAAGTCTTATCTGCCTATTCCCCAAAAGGTATAAAAAGCCAATAATAGCCAGTAATTGCCCCAGGTTCCAGTTCAGTGGCGCTATTGGGGGTCTCTTTGTGGAAGCAAATTGCCTTGGGATACTAAACCGCTAATACTAAACCTTTAACCCAGCAGAGTCCAGAGTCACAAGACTGTGAGCAAAAATGCGAACAGATTAGCAGATCAAATAGTTAGAGTCTCCACTCTCACCTCTATCTTTCTGTTGTAGTCTGACTGAGAAATAATACCACAGTATGCACTGGTTCAGAGTATAAACTACACTTGCAGCAGTCCTACCTCAGAAGGTTCTGCCATAAGTGAATATTCTACAAGGTCAAGCATTCCTGAGGTTTGGTCTACAATTAGATCCATGGCTCCTGTGGGTGTTAAGAGCATGGTCTCTGAAACCAAGCTTTCTGAATCTATGTGTCCTACAGAGGAAGAAAGCAGGTAAGTTTCCTTACCTCTAAAATGGAAATAATAGTCATATGTAGCTCAAAATGTGGTTGTGGAGATTAAGTGAGCTAATAGCTATGGGACACTTCGAACACTAGACAGTCAGTACACAGAGAATGTTGGCTGGAACCTATCTTGGGTGGGCACAGGATGGGCACAAGGCCACAGATGGTGGCAGCAGAGGCATGGGATCAGGGAAAATAAATTCAAACTTAAAATATGTAACTGACTTCTGTAGAGAGCAAATTTCTGCTCTGCCTTGTTGGAAGAGATCAACCCTAATTAGCCAGTGGGCTGGCTGGTTAACTTTGGTGGGCCAAGTGGACTGTCAACAAGAGTTCCCCTGGTTCTGACTTGGTAAGAGGCAGTTTATCCTGGGAAGGCCATGCACAGCTTGGTCTTGCCACCTTGGCCACTTTGTTCATAAAGCAAGTTCTTATCCATTTGACCATGACAGCAACCTCCAGGGTGGGGGCCTCATGAGAGTGAGTGGACCCTCCTGGGTGGTCCACTCACAAACCTTCCCAAGTCTTTCTCCTCACCCCTCTGGTTTTGTTCTATCCAAGTCTGTCCATCCAGTCAGAGCACTGACCTTGCACATCAATCAGTATAAGTCCTCACACTATGTCTTATCCAATGGAATCAATGATACATGCTACCAAAATGTTACTGATTGGGGAATTTTCCTCTGTCACTGACTTCCAAGTCCATCCCTCAGGGAGCTTTATTATAATTATTTTTTAAATAAAGGGGCATTTATTTATTACCTGCAATTCAGGAAACTTGATTCTCTAGGTTGAAAGTATCTTCTAAAACACCTGATGATTGGAATAAAAGATCGATGAAGCAGAATTGAAAGTCCAAAAATAAAACCATGCCCATGTGGACAATTAATTTACAATCAAGGAACCGAAGAGTTTACAGTGAGTCAAAGAAAGTTTCTTCAATTACCTGCTGCTGTTCCTACAAACATGCTGAGTCTGTGCACCAGATGGCAGCACCCATCCATTATTTCCACAGAGACCCAGCCCACAACCAGGGAAAGTTAGTTACTAGCAATGGGATGTGGTTGCTGTAAGAGTGCTATTAACAGGTGACACCACTGCAGTTTTTGATTTTTGTGTTCAATATCTCTATAGCCACATAACTTAAATATCTTATTATATCATCATATCTTTATGACAGGGGCAGACTTTGCACTTGTTGCAGTGCAATATTTGCACTTTTCCTTCAACTGTCTAAAATTAGAGCAAAGACACTGGTGATGCAGCTACTTTTGCTCTGAGCTACAAACATGGCTTTTCCTGTTCCTTAACAACAGTGTTATTTCTGGTTAGGAATCACAGTTGTAAAATTGACTTCAGTTGAGCCATGCTGCTGGGCCCTGAGCCTCTAGTTGCCCAATCCGCTGCACTCCTTTTGAGGTTTGGGGAGCGCAAGGTATGGCGGTCCCCACTGCATGCCAGGGTGGCAGGGAGTGGCTGGGGGCGCCCCCAAGCCACTGTACCACAAGGTGGCCGGGAGATGGGGGGTAACCCTGCCCACATGCCAGTTCAGCCATGCTGCTGGGTCCTGAGCTCCTAGCTGCCCAGCCTGACACGCTTCTTTTGGGGTTCAAGGAGCACAAGGTATGGGGGGGGCCTCGCTGCATGCCAGGGTGGTGGGGAGCAGCTAGGCGTGCCCCCCGAACCACCGTACCAGGAGGTGGCCTGGAAAGGCGGGTTCAGCCATGCTGCCAGGCCCTGAGCCACCCCTTGCCGGACGCGCAGGCTGGGCGATGGAGGGGAATTGGTGGAGGGTTGTGGGTGGTAGGGGTCATTCCTTCTGGTCTTCTCCAAATCCAGTCAACTCTCACCAGAAACAACTAAATCAGCAACTCAATGGCAGCTGCACACAAATACAGAGGTGAAAAACAAGGAAGTATTCCAGAACAATGAACATGTCAGATCCATGGGACACAGGAATATAAGACTATTATAGAGACAAACTATCTCAGGAATACAACCACTGTGATCTACAACGATGGGAATGGAATTTCCCGTTCAGAGATGCCTTCAGCAAGGTCAAAGGACCCTCCCACCTTAGGGGGTGAGGAAAGCCACAGAGACAGGCAGTGGCCCCACTACAAACTGGACCAACCATGTGTCAGGGCCTATCTCTATCAAAAAAATGGGTGCACAAACTTTGGCCAGGAGAAATGCTCCCTACGCCAGTGACCAGAACTACAAAACCAAGAAGGAGCAAAATATGACAAAAGATAGGCCGAGCAGCTACCCAGGAAGAAGGGGGAGGCACTGAAAGAACACAATCATGTGTGAACTGGGGACCAGCAGCAAAAAGACACTTGAAATAAGCACAGGCCACTGTGTCCCAGGAAACCACGTCTACATTGGACAACAGGACATTGCTACAGGAAAGAAGAGGGAGAACCCAAGGGACTAAAAATTAAACAATAAATGGTAGTGAGAGAAGAGATGGAGAGACCCGGGGAACACCCAAAAGGCAAATGTAAACAAAACTTGTTCAATAAAATTATATATTATTAAAAAAGTTGACTTCAGTTCATTACACTTACTGGTGTTGCCCCTATAGTATGAACATTATATCCTTTTATATTATTTCAAATAAAATGAAAAAAGGGTAAAAATAAGAAGTCTCTTCAAAAATGGTGTAGGAAAAAATGAACAGATACAAAAAGAATGAAATAAAACCACCATGTAACACCATAAACAAAAAATAATTCAAAACGAATTAGATGGATGCAATTATTGAAACCATAAAAGATAGAGAAGAAAACATAGGCAATATGTTCCTTGACATCAGCGTTAGGGATGTGCTTGGGGATTTGATGCTAATGGACAGGGAAACAAAAACAACGATAAACAATCTGGACTACACACAGCAAAAGAAGTATCAAAGCAATAGACAACACTTGTCATCTGTAATTATTTAAAAAAAAAGTGTATCAAAAACCACAATGAAGTAGCACTTTACACCTGTGAGACTGGCTATTGAGCAAAAGAGGAGAAGCAAGTGTTGGAAAAGAGAGCTCTTGTGCAGCATTGGGGGGAATGTGAAATGGAGCAGTCATTCTAGAAAGCAGTATGGGGTGTCCTTAAAAATCAAAATTAGAAATTCTATTCAATCCAGTTATCCTGCGACTAAGTACTTAGCTAAAGAATGTAATGTGTCATTTTGAAGAGATATATGCATTCCCATGTTTATTGCAGCATTATTTACCAATAGCTAAGAGCAGGAAACAAGTGCCTAATGACTGGTGAATGGGTCAGGAAGATGTGCTAGTGGTGTAGGGCCAGGCATCTGAGGATGTGTGATCCTGAGTCTCTGAATCACATATGATGTTGTAAATCAATGATATCACAATAAAAATTAAATTAAAAAGGTATGTTATGTATACCCAATGGAATATTATACAACTACCAAAAATGAAATTCTGTTATTTGCAACAACATGGATGGACCTAGAGGACATGACACTCAATGAAATAAGTCAGAGAAAGATAGACACTATACAATTTCACTCATATGTTGTCCACAGGGAAAACAAACAGACAAACTAAATACAACAAATAAACTTTTTGGGAAAAAACCACTAATTTATATGTACAAAAGAACACAGATAGGAATACATTACTGCAATATTTACAGTAGTGAGTCCATAAGAGTTTGATAAATTGTGGAATACCTCAATTTTATTTTATCAGTCTTGGGTACCTGGTATTAAACAACTATGTTAAAATTTAAAAAAGTTTAAGAAGTTTTTTTAAAAAGGAAACTGAATATCTCAATTATAAAATTCTGTTTAAGAACTATTGTTTCCATTAATTTTATCACATTTTTTATTGTAGCAAAAGGCATAACATTAAATTTTACTATCTGAACCATTAAAATGTATTAAAAAATTCAGTGGTGCTAAGTATAGTCACAGCATTGTGCAAGGCATCTCTAGAACTTTTCTTAGAAGGGATTTGGTGCTGTAAAAATAACAAAAACATTTAATATGCTAGCCTAAGAGTTATATCTCTATATATCAAGTCACTTAATTTTCAACCAATGAGGATATTATTTTTTTAGAGATGGGAAACTGAGGTACAGAAAAGTTAAATAACTTAGCGCAGTTCAGTCAGTTGTAGTGGTGCATGCCTGTAATCCAAGTGCTGAGAGGCAAGAGGCCAGCGATCACTTGAGTTTGGGGGTTTGTGACTACCCTGGGCAACATAGTAAGACATGGTCTTGAAAAAGCAGCCAGGTGTGGTTGAGGGTGCCTGTACTCCCAGCTACCGGAGGTTGAGGCTGGGGATCACTTGAATCCCCAGGATTGGAACTACCCCAGGCGACATTAGTGAGACCTAGTCTCAAAAAACAAACAAACAAATAAAACTTACCACAATTCATATAGCTAGGAACTGGTGGAGCCAGAATTCCAACACAGGGCATTTCTGGATTTCCAGTTGTTAACCTCTTAATAATAAATGTTTCCTTCTGGGTGATGGTGTGTGGTGGAGAACCAGTCACCTGTAATCTAAGCTGGAATATTTATTTCTTCTTAAAGTCTTTCATACACAACTTCTCCTGAGGCCACAGCAATGGACTGATGAAGGAGAGGCTATCCGGCAGGATGGAAAGTCAGAGGCCACGACAGAGCGTGTGACTTCTTTCTGACTTTGGGGTATTCCAAGGTTCCACCCAGTCCCAATTGTATTTGAGAATGAGGAGCTCTGGGCTAGCGAGGTGGAACAACATAACCCACCTGAAGTTAGGTCTATGAGGGGGCTTAGGTTTCAAAGTCACCTGATCTCCTATGGGCCAGTGTTTTCTATTGGGACCCAGAAGCTCCCAAGAGTCAAGACAACTCTTACTTGCTGAAGTGGGCTGGGCCCTGGGAACAATTCTGGTTCTTTCTTGCCATAACCTCATGAATAATCCCAATCTATCAAGCACTGATGAATCTTCATGGCTGCCATTTCTGGACTGGCACTGGCACAAGGCAGGGGAAGCAATGTCCAGTCCTGTGAGCTCCAGTCTGGGACTTCTTCTATTTTGTAGTTCTTCCTCTGGGTCAGATCCCAAACCCTGGTGTCTGATGCTCCATCTGGCAGTCCCCTTTCTCAGTGACTTGAGTTTGGCCCTGCAGGTCAGTGTGGCTTCTCTTGCCAGATTTCAGTGGACAAGGAGGGTCACTTATAACTTTCACAGTGGGTCTCTGAGCTCTCCAGAACTGGGCCAAATACTTTACTGTACAGGTAAGGAAGTGGGGTCCATGATCAGTAGAAACCAGCCTGAGGACCTGTCCTGCGACCTTGACCGCCAACCTCCTATTTTTCACTAGACCCCTGGTTATGTAATCTAGGCTCCATCCAGTGGCCTGAGTCAAGACCCTTGTGGGGAAAAGAGCAAGTGTCCCAGGTCCTGGTGTAGACATCTTTTGGCAAAGGGAGTCAAGCAGCAGCCCCCCCCACAATTTCTGGTGGCTGCCCTTTAGAACCTAAGGGTTCACTGGTTCCTGCCAAGCAAGCATAAAACCTCACAATAACTGCAGTATCTTGCTTCTCATGAAGACACTTACAGATAATGTGGAAGTTGAGGCTGGAGTGGTTAAGAAATTTGCCCAAGCTCCCCCATGGTCAGTAACCTGATGAGATTGGAATCCAAGCTGATATTATAACTGTAGCCTCTGCCATACACGCTCCCCACCCCTCCCCCCCATCCTGCCTGAGTATTTGTCCACTTTTAGGCCACATCTCTGCAGTTCTGTCTGCCTCCACTTGTCAGGACCTTGAGATGATAGGAAAATGGGTGTCAGTGATGGTGACCTTGGTCAGGGGTGGGTGGGGCAGTAGGGTATATCTCAGGTTGCTGCAGCATGTAGGGAAGGAGCCAGAGGATGTTCCAGCAAACAAGCACTGTTTTTCTACAGCTACAAAATATGGGAAGTGTGTACTCTGCTATTCTGCCTCACTGGAGGCCACAGAAAGTAAATTTGCACAACTGACTAGCCAGCACTGAGGGAAGGAGCTCTGCAAACCAGAGCCCTCTACTGACTCTATGGCTGGGGGGAAGGTGGCTTTGTACATGGCCTTCATAGGCTCCAACCTCCCACACACCCATTTCTCTTTACCCCTTCAGCTTCACTAGATCTTGGTTCTAGCATCATCACTCATCCTTGCACATGAAGCAGGCGGAAGTAGCCCTTATTTTCTGTGGCTGCTCTGCCTGAAGAGCAAAAGGTGGGGGGTTAATAATGCACTATTTCTATTTAGTGATAAAAAAAGCAGAAAAGAGACTGGGTTTAGACTTTGCCCTGTGGCCCTCGGCATTCAGCATTCCAGCTTCAGAGGGTTGCTTCTCTGTTCTTGGTTCTGGCCTCAGGAGAATCAACCCCAGACCACAGAAAATGCACATTTTAACTGCGCTTTCACCTTGTGGTTGAAAAGAAGTACTAATCACAAGAGAATAAAATAGTGTCCATAGTCACAAGAATAATCACCATAGTACAGGTCGTTTCTTGAAGTCCATTTAGACCCTGCTGCCCAGGGTGCCTCTCAATGTTTGGACCTTCCTGTCTGCTCTCAAGGTGCCTGGGCTGCTGGGGGCTTGCTAGATAAGGATGTGGGCAGTTGGGCATTTGGGTTTCCTTTTGTGGAACTTTGCATTTTGTATCTGGTTCTCACCTTTCTCAGTTGTATTACGACCTCAATGAAAACTAAGCAAGAATATCTAAATAGGAGCTGCAGTGAAGGTGGTGGAAAGGCTCCAGAAAGAGGGAAATTATTGCCAGAGCCTTGGAAGGCATGTCTTGAAGTCAAGTAGTTTTGATGATTTCTTAGCGAGAATGGAAGGTGTTTCTGCTTGTTTTTACTTTTTTTTTGATAACAAAGAAAATAAAACTTTAAAGTGTTTTCCAGTTTCTCTCTCAGCTCCCTTTCAATCCTCTGACTTCTTTCCTCTTAATGGGATAATACAACCAGTTTTCTTTCGTCTATTATTCATCAAAGCTGTCGATTTACCCTGACCAGAAAGAAGGTAGGGATGTTATTAAAATAAAACAGCTTCCAATTGAGCTGCTAATAAATGCTGAAATGCATCCACATTTCTCCTATTGATTCTCTCCCGCCGTCCAAAGCAAACACAAGCTGTACCTCACAGGGGCCGTGGAAATAGAAGCTTTAATTAGATGAAAACCGAAGGAGCTGGGCCGATAGCCGCCATCACATGACTGCTATTCACAATTGACTCTTTGAAATGTACCTGCTGTGTGAGCCTTCTTCGCTTAAAAAGTCCCCCACGGTGCATTAAGATGAACACAGCCATGAGGGCATGTTCCCCGGGGCATCTGACAAACTCAGGGCTGTCAGCTCTGATGAGCCCTGTAAGGCTGTGAATCAGGTGCAACAGAACATCTTGAAACTGAGAATTAGCAAGTGAGCTGCTGCAGTCTATGCCATTTCACCCCACCTCTGGATGCGGAAGGTGGGAAGAGAGGCGCTGGGAAGCGGGGTGGGAGGAGCTGAGCTGTATCGGAGCAGGATCCCTGTCCTGGGATGCGTGTGCACCGTGAGTACTGACTGGCATGGAGGTGCTGCTGCTCGATGACAGGTGTGTGCTCAAAGGTCAAGCCTCGGTGGAGAGCAGACTCACACAGTTCTATTGAAAGAGACGAAATAGTGCCTTTTGTCACCAAATGGCTGGAGCTGGAGTGAAGTGAAAAAGTGAAAGGCAGTTACCGGATACTTCACTCATTTGCAGAATATGCATAACCAAAAGAAACAAGCTGGGAAAACATGACAAAGTAACTCTTAGACACTGTGAAAAACAGAGTGGTAGAGGTTGGGGGGAAGGGCGGGGGATGGCCGTAGAAGGTAGGTGGCAGGCACTGGTGAGCTTTGGTGAGCGTTGTGAGGTAAGTGAAGCCTGTGACCCTATGGAAGGGGAGTTCTGCTCCCAAACTTTAGTCACGTTCATGATTGGCCTATCATACAACGTTAAGAAAAAAGTTGGCTTTCAAGGGGCTAGGAGTCCAGCCCCTCCAGCTGGCCTGGTTTTTAAGCCACAGTGGGGAAAGGAAAGCTGGTTGGGACTCATTACAGGTGGCAGCCACTGGGTGCTCTGCCTAGGCAGGTTTTCTGTGTTGGAACCCTGAGCACATGGTTCCCCTCCTGGCCACAGTGTGGATATTGACTGTGCCAGTCTCATTGATTTGTTATGAAGATGAGGTCAGATCTCATGGACAAGACTTTGGGCACATCCTTGGGGTCCCCAAGAGGGCCCTGGATGAAGGTTGACTATTAGCAGTACTCATCTACCTTCTCCCTCAGAGGAGGAGAGAGCTTGCTTCTAGATATTTCCCACTACAAAGTGTCCAATGCAAAGTGTCCAAAACAAATTTTTGTCTGAGTTATAAGAAGTGTTTGGGACTGTACCTGAAGTTCAGTATACTGAATTAGTAGTACTGAACTACTGAAGTAGACCCTGGACAAAGCAAGCGGGTACTGTGTGAATTTATAGCAGCAGGGGCACAGCACCTACTGGAGCAGGGCCTGGCACAAAGTATGAGTTCAATGAATCAGAAAAACCCACCAAAGGGTAGCCCATCCTCAGTGCCTTGATGCCTGTTCATAGCCCTTTCACTGACCTGGTGCCTCAGCATGGCGCTCAGTCATGACATGCATACTCTCATCCTGTTCCCACTACAACCCTGAGAGGTGGACATTAAGACTGACTTGAGATGAGAGAGTAAGGCTAGCAAGGCAGGAAGCCCCAAGGTCCCAGGGAAGTGACAGGACATCTTTGGTTCCCAAGTTAATATGTGTTGCCCTCCTTGAGAAGCTGGGTACTGATTGGCTGCCAAATGTCCCAGAACAGATGAATGAATCAAGATGTGGTATGTATACACAATGGAATATTACTCAACAATCAAAAAGACAAACTCATACATCAAAGAGAGAAGCATGATGTAAGTGAGGTGGAGGAGGTCGCTAATTGAAAAGGCCAATTCTTCTGCCTCCATGTCAGTCTTCTGATCTGGCTCAGATTCCCCCTCAACACGGTAGTTTGGATACTTATGCACAAGTGGAGAAGCCTTCCTGTACATCTCGCCTAGTGACACAGAGACTCAAGGACCCCAAGGGATTTCCAGAAATCCCTTGTTTTAGCTCTCAGTTTAGCCTCACACCTCATGTCACATGAGATGAGATTCTTGCTGTCCTGGAATCTCACCCAGGTGCTTTTAATTTCAGTGTGTGGTTCCCAGTAGTCACCTCTTTATATTAAAGCACTGTGGTGTGTTTGTTCTTGTTTCTCCAGTGTGATTTGGAGTCAAGCGGAATAGATAAACAATGTCAGTGAAAATACCTTTTGTAGACCTTAGACAGCACTCCTCTGGCTAGAAACCAGAAGATAAAGGACACAGAAATGTTTTAATTTTTCTTTGCGTGTTAATGAAACCATGCAACATCCTTGACTCCGGAGCAAATTAGTTGTCACAAAGTGAGACTAAATGACACACAATATGAGCTGAGCAGTTTTCTGTGGGGTCAGCTGCTCCTTGACCTGGGGTCTGGAAGCTGTGGTCTGGCAATAAAGGAGCCTCAGAAACCCTGCAAGGTGGAGGTGGCTCTTGGCTGTGTGACTAATAATTATAGATATAATCATGTATAGCAATACATATGAATCTATACATATACCTATATATAAATGTATGTATAAGTACATATATGTATATATCTATGTATACATGCATGTATGTATAATAAATTCATATGTATTTAATTCATATGTATGGATACCCATACACAAATACTGGATAACAGACACAAATACTGGTACTGATAAGCACGTGACACACACTGGTTTAATTGGGGTAAGACACACATAGCATTGGCTATTTGAAAGTGTACAGTTTAGTAGCCTAGTGATTTTATGTCATTATAATTAGGATGCTCTCAATAGTCCCATCACTGGCCCAGTAGATTGTAAAAGGGTGCGGAGCAGCTTCTGAGCTGAAATGTGCTGTGTGGGGATCAGTCACTGCTGTTGGCATCCCTCGCCCCCTCAGAGGTCTGGGACTTTATTCCCTTTGGTTCTAAACATCCTGTGAAAGATGTTTCTTCCTGAAGAGGATCCAGGTCAACAGGGTCAAGCCATATGCTGAGGGGCTGTGTTTTCTCTAGCAAACAGCAGTGGCATGAAGCACATGGAAGTTGTATCACTTATCTTGTCACCCTGGGGATGCACTTATGTCTGACTTGTTAGTGACCCTGATACTATATCAGTCTCTGTATCTGTATCAGTACTAGTGTCTCTCATGTTCTTATTAGTACTACTATTTGTGTCTATTATCCATCTGTATCTGTGTTCACAGGTATCTCTGACTTGTTTCTGTATTCAGAAGATCTCAGCCAGTGCTCCTCATTGCCCAGTGTGGTTTGAGGGGCTGGGAATAAGCTGGTGAACAGGAGACACATTTCCTGCCACATTTCAATGAGCAAGCAGATGACAACCAGCAGGTCCATTAACATCAGGTAAGAAGTGACAGCTGCAATAGAAAATAAGGCTGGCACTATTGAAAGTTGTGTAGAGATTCCTCAAAATACTAAAGATGGGATTCCTCAAAATACCATGCAATCCAGTGATTCTACACCTAGGAATCTACCCAAAGGACACAAAAACACTAATTTGAAACGGAAACCTGCACTCCTATGTTTATTGCAGCACTATTTACAGCAGCCAAGATATGGAAACAACCCAGATATCCCCCAAATAGATGAGTGGATGAGGAAGCTGTGGTATATATACACAATGGAATATTACTCAGTGATCAAAAAAGATAAACTCATGTTATTTGCAGCAGTGACATGGATGGAGCTGCAAGGGATTCAGCTAATAAATCTGAAGGAAAAAGGTAAATATCAGATGGTGTCACCTATATGTGGAATATAGAGAAGCTGAACAAAAGGTCAGGAAAAAAACAAAACTTGCAAGCTGACCAGAGCAGGGTAGGGAAAGGATAAGAGGTTAAAAAAGGGCTATGGAAGAGAACAGGGACTATGTGAGGGATCGCAGAGATATGAGAGAATTATGGGGACTAAACCCAAGGGATTTACAAATAATGTACAAAACCAAATAATGATGTAAGAAAATACATAAATTTACTACTACTACTACTGCTACTACTACTACTACTACTACTACTACTACTACTACTACTACGTAATAATAGAACAAGACTGGGCCAGGGGCTGGAGAGGCTCCTCTTTAGGTAGTGTGTGGTCAGAGAGAATGCCCCTATAGGGATAACATTGGAGAGACAGATAACTGAATGGTGAGATCTTGCAGGTTTGGGTGGGGGGGTGCCATGCTTGGCATGGTATCTGTAGCTCTGAGCCCTGGCAACCTCAGAAGAGGACCAGGTTCCTTGTCCCTTTGGTTTCCATAGATGAGGTATTTCAAAAGTTCAGATATTTGTGTGCAGAATTTCAAAGCATTTCCAGGCAGCTGTGAATCAGTGGTGGGAGAAGGGAAAATCCCTCTGGTCCCTTTGCTTCATTCCAGTCTGTGCTGGTGCTTTCAGGGCCTCTCCAGGCAGGGCAGATGGACAGAGGATCCTGCTGGCACCAGTTCCCCAGCCCCTCCTGGCCCTGAGAACTGCTGATGTGGATGCTAATCCCTTCAGAGAAGGCTGGAAATCTGTTAAAGAGGGGACAAGCTGAATGATGAGGAGAGGAGGCAGTGAACCTGTAGGAAGCTCTCCCAGAGCTGCACTTCCTTTTGATGATGTTACCTTTGCTAGATTTTGGTCGAGCTTCTTAAGTGGAGAAGAAAATGTGGGTTTCCACGGAACCAGGGCTGTTCTCAGCTGAAAGTCTGAACCAAGATGTCACTAGCTGTCCTACCCTACCTCAAGCCCTGACCAGTAGTGCCCCCCACTCCCAACTGCATCAGGTTTCAGTGGGGGGATATGAACATGAAGGGGTCACCCCTCCTGTGGTTTATTGATGTGACCTCAAAGTCATGGTCTTACTTTCTCTTCCGTTTCCCTGGCCACAAGGTGGCCAGATTTAGCAAGTTAAAAAAAAAAAAAAAAAAAAAGACACAAAGGCACTCATTAAATTGAAATGTCAGATATATATACTTTGCCTGAATGGGACATATTTTACCAAAAGCAATGGTTGTTTGGTATTCTAATTTACCTGGTGACTATAATCACTTGGACACATGTAGCTGCAAGCAAGGCTGGGAGACAGTCTTCCACTGGTGGGAATGTGACCCAGCATGACTTGGGGTTTGAATTACTGAAGGGAGAAAGTGGGGGGATGGATAGCAGTCTGCCAAAACCTACACCCCATTTGCTCCATGGGTGTTATGAAGCACCTACTGGAAGGTTGCACTGAATAAACTGGCAGGCAAGACTCCTGGCTCTCAGAGCTGGCATTTTAGTAGAAGAAATAGACACTACCAATCATACAGGTGCAGTATTAATTGTTCTTCAGAAAATAGAGGCAAGTATTTTCAGGATTTGTCAGGGAAGTTGCTTTTTTAAAGAGGAGGCCAGGAGATTTTCTGGAGAATGGACATTGGTATGGAGACTGAAGATGCGAGAAAGGAGGTGGGGAGCCTCTGGGGGTTCCTACAGCCCAGAAGGATAACTGACTTTGGTGTTTTCTGACACTAGAAATCAGTGTGAATGGCAGAGGGCACACAACAGAGGGATAGGCTGGGGAGGGCCTTGAAGGCTACCACAAATGTTTTTAAAGGTTCAGAATGATGTGCAATGCCTGGAGGATTTCAAGCAAGATGGTGATATGATTTAATTTACATTTTCTAATGTAAAGAAAATGTAACTGAAAATTTTAGAAGTCACTGCTGACTTCTAAAAGTCATTGCAGTCTGCGGGATAGACAGTGTGACTGGGTGTGAGGCAGAGGTAGAAGTGGAGGAAGGTAGGTAAGCTGGGTGGGGTGGCAGGGGGAGGGAAGTGATGGTGTTTGGATGTACAGGGGGTGGGTGCTGATGCACCCTTACCCTACAGGTGCGGGAGCCTTATGGGACGTGACCCAGCTGCTTGGAGGCCAGAGGGATCATTCAGCCCAGATTCTGACATGGCAGTGGGAAAGGGTGAGGTGAACTGGCGTGAAGAGGCCCTTTCTCCTTCCTTGTCTCCTTCCCAGTTCGGCCCAGGACTCCAATTTAATTCTATGTCATTGTCTTCATTAAATAAAAGCTTTCTCTTCCTCCATGAAAACAAAGAATTCCTGTGCTTGGAGATTGGCCACTGTGCCACAGCTGCTGCGCCAGGTCTGGAGAGAGGAGGTCTATTCTGCATTATCCTCACCTTGGGATGGAGAGGAAAAAGGCCTGTGCTGACCTTCTTCCAACTGGGCCTCAGTGGGAAGGCTGCAAAGTGGGACCTTCATGCTGCCACTGCTTCACCTGGTCGTGGAGAGGGCGATATGACGTAGTCTGGGCGGTAGCACCCCCCATGCGGTTCCTGCTGGGATTCTGTGCTTATTTGGGCCTCCTGCTTTCGGCGTTGTACTTTATCCTTCCCCACTTTTCTGACAGACCCTAATCTCTTCCTTATTTCCTCCCCACTTCTTGCTGTGTCTGGAGTTCCACAGAAGGTGGCTTAGTGGGAAGTGGAATGCAAAGCAGGGGAGAAAGGACAGGAGAAAGTTCGGGAATTCAGAGGGCCCTGCCTTTAACCTGTTCCCTAAAACTGGGAGGTGAAATACTGAGACCAGTAAAAGACATTACAGATTTAATGTTCTCTTAGTCCAAGTTCCACACACACACTGCTGGTAAAAACTACTCAGAAGTGCAAGTTTTCCCCAAGTACTGTTAAGATGCTTATTTCCGTGTGGGTCAGGGAAGTGCCTCTGAAGTGAAGAGCAGATGGAGGGGATCCTGCTTCTTATGGGGTACAGAAGGAGGAGATATCTGAAGAGCTGTCTATTGGAAGCAAGTTCTCTCATTGCTGCTGATGCCCATGGCTGAGCAGATCTTTCTGCATGGGTTTGTGAAAGAGGTCCACTGGCCAGTGATAGGATTCCTGGATAAAGAGTCACATCAGGAAAGACCCCTAGAATCCCAGAGACTTAATTCTTTTTATGGATAAGGAGACTGAGACCCAGAGAAGAGTGTTCAGCTGCCCAAAACCATACAGCATCTGTTAAAAGATAAGCATGGAGGAAGCTTGGTGAACTTTGGGGTTTGAGAATGCTGGAATCAAATCCTAGCTTATAAATTTCTGTGAGCAACTTAATTTTGAAAGCTTCAGATTCCTCACGAACAAGAGCCCTTACTTCTTCCAGCGTATGTGAGGACCGGCCAGGAAATCCCTGCCAAACAACACAGGGCTTGGCATTGAGTCAGTACTCTGCAAATCTTGGCATTTTGTGGTATTGATAACAACATACCTTTAGGGTTCCAGGAACTGACAGAGGGAGAATGTCTCTATTGCTAGCACCCCACTATCCTCAGACATGATCCTCAGTTGAGGGTGTAGGGGTTGAACCCTGTTACCCAACAAGCATGGCCATACACTGATTCCTGGCACCTATGAAGTTGATCTCATTTGAAAATTTGATCTTCGCAGATTTTTACAGAAAACTAATGCAAACCTAAGTGACTAACACATCACCTTTTAACCAATCAGACTGTCTTTGGAGAAGACAATCCCTTTGGAGATGATGCAACTCCAGAACTGACTTCTCTCCCACTCTGAGACAGACATTGCCCTGTGCTGACTCAGCTCCCAGCATGGGGGGCACACAAGCATGTGTGCCCTCAGTGAGGGCTCCTCACTGGAGGAGCTGGGCTGACCAGAGCAGGCGCCCCATGGCCAGCTGAGATAGGCCAGCAGGACTCCTTCCAGGTGGAAGAAAATGTGAGTGGTTTGCGTCTCTAAGGTGAGGCAGGGCCTCTGATGGGCTCCCACCTCCCTCCCCATGGGATCTGACACCTGCTTGACTCCTCTTCAGGGGCCTCTTTCTTTGACATCTGGGTAAGGAACCCTTTGCTGCCAAAGAAAAGAGAATAACAGTAAACAAGCTGGCAAACCAACCACTACAGAACCTGGGAACAGCTTCATTTTGTCCATCGTGTGGGGTGTGGTGAAATAAAGGATAGAATGTCCACTGACGGGAATGTGAAGAAGACATTTGAAAAGGTTGTTTACAACGGGCTTGAAGTGATGTGGGAATTGCAAGCTAATACCAAGAGAAAAGAACATGATTCAAAAGTGCATGTAGAGTATTTAGCTAAAGAAAAATCTCCCTAGATTATGATATAAAAATGAAGAATTTGGGAGGAAATTTCTAGAATATCAACAGTGCTTATGTTTCTCTTTTCTTTCTTGAAGTTTATACTTTTTTGTAATAAGCATGTATTTCTTTTTATTTTATTTATTTATTAAAATTTTTTTAAATTTTATTTTTGGATTTTTAACAATACATGATTGTATAATTGCTGATCCCCATGGGAATATCCCACCACACCACTTCCTCTCTGGTTACTTTGCCTCCTTTCTTTTTATTGTTTGTCCATGTTTAACTCTTTAGTCTTTTTTTTTTTCCTGGATTTATTTCCTCATCCTTGGTGAGGGTGCGATTTCCTGGGATTTGGTAGAGCATGCTGTTTATCTTTCCTGTACTGCTTTTGCCTTCATAGGCCGATTTGAGCACCTTTGGCTTGTATGATTGTTTCTTGTTTCTTGGTAGATCTCATCTCCGCCATTTCTGCAACGTTTTGTTGCTCCTTCAGTCATGTTTCATTATTTTTTATTGATTGCACACACATAGTTTACATTGCTGTGTACCCTAGATTCTTCCATCACCTTGTCACCCATGAACCATGATCTTAATCTCTTATGCTCATCCCTCCCCTGATTTTACCTTCCTTCCCCCTCCCTTTTTTTGTACTTTAGTTCTGCTGTCAGTTTGTTAGTTTTAACTTTTTTAAATCCTTTTGTTTGTTGGTTTTCCCTATATTCCACATAGAAGTGAGACCATCCAGTATTTGGTTTTTCTTTGTGGCTGATTTCTGCTAGCATGATTCCTTTTAGCTCCATCCACGTTGTCATAAATGGCATGTTTGTCATTTTTGATGCTGAGTAACATTCCACTGTGCAAATATACTACAACTCTTTGATTCATTTATCTGTTTTGGAGCATTTGGGTTGTTTCCAAATCCTGACGTTGTAAATAGTGCTGCAATAAACTTAGCGATACAGGTAACCTTTTCAATTAGTGTTTTGGTGTCTTTTGGGTAGATTCCCAGTAGTGGAATTGCTGGATCGAATGATAGTTCCATTTTCAGTAGTTTGAGGGTCCTCTGCACAGCCTTCCATAGTGCCGGGCCAGTTTGCATTCCCACCAGCAGTGTAAGAGTGTTCTTTTTCCTTCACATTCTTGCTAGCACTTGTTGCCAATTTTTCTGATATGGGTCGTTCTTACTGGTGTGAGGTGGTATCTCATTATGATCTTGATTTACATTTCCCTGGTTATGAGTGACACTAGCATTTTTTCATATGCTTGTTGGTCATGTGTATTTCTTATTTGGTAATGTGTCTTTTAAACTCTTCTATTTTTTGATTGGGTTTAGCACATATTTTTTAATAGAAAAACTCAACTTTATTAAAAAATAAACTATTTTTACAATGATGAGAGTTAAAAATGATCAGGCCAATAATTGACAACTCCAAAAACTCACATGATTACAGAAACTAATATTGCAGGGCACCTTAGAGATTTTTCTAGTTTAGGTTGTAGGCTTTTTGGGGGGTGGTGTTGTGGATTTTTGAAGCATCTCCTGGAAGTTGTGTTCTTCTCTGAGTTCTAGGGTGTCTGAGGGGAGATCCTGGCACTGTGTACTTACTTGCTGGTGTTTAGTGGGAGGGGGGAGTCTCAATTTCTGCATTCCCAGAAAAGGTCCTAAGATTTGATCTCATTGTGAAGTTTGGCATAAGCTCATCCCTGAAGCAGCACACCAGCCAGGAAGTGGGGCACATGTACTGTCTTGGCTCAGCATCTTACTCTGGAGCTGGCATGCTTAAGGCCTCAGGGACTACATGTTCCCCACATAAAAACTGGGAATGTGCACATCCCTCACACAAGTCACAGCATAAACTTGAGGATTATTCTTCAATTTCTGAAGCTTGCCCATGTAGACCAGGCTAGGAATTCTGGGTCCATCCTTGTCCTTTTATTAGAGATGAGAATTAGGAAGTCCAGAAAAAGATGTTCAAAGATGTAGTTGCCTCTCTTTCAGTCTGCTGTCCATCTCCCTCCCTCCCTCCCTCCACCTTCACATGCGATGGGAATTAGGGCTGAATAAGTAATACAGAGGACCCTTAGTCCCACTGGGACCCAGGACAGAAGGGACAGGGGAGGCCTTAAGTTGAGGAGGTGAGATGCTCCACGGGAGAGGGGGCCTGCACTGAGCAGCATGCTGCTGGCTCCATGCTCCCCATCTAAGGCAGCATGGAGGGAAACGAGAGGAGGCATGATTATATTATTTAAGCCTGTATCTTGAAGCTAATCATTGTAATTTCCCTACTAAAAATCCCGCTTGCTCAGAGGAAACGACTGTATTCTAATAAGCGCTTGTTTATGAAACTTGTGGTAATTGGATCGGAATGAGAATGATTAAACTGTGTGTGGGCGGCACTTCTTGCCAGCTGTTTAATGATTATGTTCAAATGTGTGGGGTTGGCCTGTCAACCGGTAGGGTAACACTCTGGCAAGAAGGCTGTTTAACTCTGGGTCAGGCCTGGAGTGCCTTACAGACTTCTCAAAGAGCTGAGCCTGAGAGGCCCTTCCAAGCGGCGTAGCTTTGTAGCCTCGTTTTAGGTGGGGAAGCCAAGACTTGGCTTGTGAAGACCTGCAGCCATCCTGCTGACACTCACGCCCCTCACTTAGTTCTTGTAAGAGTCATACGTCCCTGTGGTGGGAGACTGTGCAATGGGGCTTTCTCAGCTGCTGCTGTTTTTAATTCCTTCTGTCTCAACTATCTTTCTTTGGCCTTGCAGCTTGGCTTCCAACAGGCAAGATGAGTGTGCCCAGGAGTTGGCCTTGCATGGGGCATGGGGTGTGCTCAGAGGCAGCCTGGCAGGGCTCAGCATCCGGTGGCAGGCCCCCCATCTCCAGAGCTCTAAGGGGCAGCTGATAGCAACTTTCTGACCTTGGCGTTGTAGCCAGAGTCCTTGGACTGTGCAGTCCCTGGTAGACCTCCCCTGAGTTCTTTCCCTCCTAGCCTTCTAGAGTGTTTTCCTTTTTCATTTTTTAGAGTAGATAGTTCCCTGTATTAAACCTCTTTCTGCCTTGACATACCTAGAGTGATTTCTATTTCCCGCACTGAACTCTGATGCATTCCTGTGATTTAGTGCAGGTCATACTTCATATCAGTAATCATCTTTGTCCCCTGCATCCTGATCTTCTGTTTCTTGTGTCCTGTAGAATATAGTTCCATCCATGTCATCCTATAATCTTAAACTAAAGAAACACAAAGCTAAACTCATTATTTCCCCTCCAGAATGTACACTTCCTATATACTGGATCGTGCTCTATCTCTTTCCTACCTCCTCCCCGTAACTCAGGCTTGGAGAAAGCTTCAGCTGTCCCTTTACAGCTGTCATAGGTGTGTCAATCATGCTGTTTCAGTTTTCTTTGTTAGTACTGTTGATTTTAAGTGAGCCAATTATTTTGGATTAGTGAGCAATGTAATAGCTCAGATAACTGAGAGACAGCATGGTTGGATCCAGGGACCAGCTTCACACCTTGTTCCATCTCTTATTCATGCTCTGGGTTCTGTCATTTTCTCCATTGGTGAACTACTCAGTCCCAACATTTCTGGGTTTACATAATATTTGCAATAAAACTTGTGGGGTTAAAGTGTATCTTTCCCATTATTTCCAGAAAAGTTCTAGAAGAAGACATTTTTGGGTAAAGTTGAACCAACCATTTATTATGGTATGATTATGATTATCATGGATAGATTGTATTGTAAAGATTTGTTATCAGTCAACCTCTAGTAACCAGAATATGTTATTTGGAAATGGTGTTGTGGGTATAATTAGTTCTGATGGGGTTGCAAGGGCTAGATGGGCCATCAATCCCATGTGACTGTATCCTTAGAAGAGGGGACAACCACATATAGAGCAAACTGCTGTGTGAAGACAGAGACACAGAGAGAAAAGGGCCACCAGGCCTGGCATGATGCGGCCACCAGCCAGGGCACCTGGATGAGGGAGACTGGTCTGCTGGATGAAGGTCCTACACCAGGATACCTCTTTTGCATAGTCATCTTTTTCAAGGTCCTACCTCCAAATAAAGTTACCTTCTGAGGATCTGGAGACTCAGACTTCAAAATGTGAACTTGGTGGGGTGCATTATTCAGTCCCTAACAACATTTTCTATTCTATTTTATTGATTGAGTCATGATTTTACCTCTTGTAGGAAATGGTAATTTCCTTGAAGGCACGAATATCCTTTTACTTTCCATTGTTTTTAATATGTTTCATAGACTTAGAAATGATCAGAATTTTTTGTTGAACAAATGGGATTTAAAGGAATTCTTGATTAATATGAATGTCCCATTTCCTGAACTTTTACTAGAAAAGACACTATAAGGAGCAGGCAGTGTTGGCCTTGATATCAACACTTAGATTCCTTCCAGCTGAGTGATCTTGAACAAGTCACTTCATCACACCAGGCCTTAGTTTCCTAATCTGTAAAATGGAAATGACAATGCCCTTTGGTCTCACAGGTTGTTTATGAGTCAAATGACTCTTTTAGTGTCTCAGGCTCATGTGTGGTGGTGCTACTCCCAAGACACATCCCTGACCTGCTAACATGTTCTTTAAGGAGAAGGGAGTCTTGGTAGGAAAGTACATTTCCATTGTTGTGGTTCTCCTCAGTGCTGTCTCCCTGCTTGTGTTGTCCCCCAGTCTCATCTCTTCACTTGCATTTTATAACTCAAGCATCTGCAGGGCAAGCGGCTCCTGTGGCTGTCACCTCAGAGTCAAGGGCACTGTGGGAAGTGAGGGATTGGTGGAGCTGCCGGGAACAGAAGGGCTATTCTCGGTCTTGTCTGAGTGCTGGGGGCTGAGACCCAGCCAAGTCTGGGAAAGCTCCAGGACTGCAGGAGACCTTTCTGGGCCTGGCTTTGGTGACTGGAAGTTGGAAGTTTCATCCTCCGTCTGTATCTCTATCTTTTCCTTCTCACATTATTAGTGGGACTCTGGGTCTCTATTTCTGTGACTCTCTTACCCTATGGATTCATTTCATTGGAAAAAAGTCCTGCCCCATTGCAGGGCCTCCAAGGTTGATGCTTTTGTCACATCACATGGAGCAACATAATGGCATCAGATGGCCATTATGTTTGAGCAGGTTATCAATCATGAGTGGTCTGGTACTCAGAGATCAAGAATGGCTTGTTGCCGGGAAGGAGCAGAGATGAGAAGAAATGGTGCTAGCAGACATTGCTCTATGATGGTGGAAGTGCTTGGAGCTGAGCAATGAAGCACAGGCCCTCACAGTCTTGCTGCATTGGCTTTAGGGCTTCATGGCTCCTGCCCAGAGCTAGCTGTTGGGGCTAGAATGACTGGAAACTCAGCATTGGGTGGAGGCAGTGGTTGCTGTGTGTGAGAGGCAGACAGGCGCTCAACTCCAGCGCCAACTGCTGTCTAACCAGCTCAGCGCTTGCTGGAGCCTACATGCTGGTCATAAGCCCTGATTTTCAGAGAGTGGAGTGGGAAGATCTCTGGATCCCAGGGGGAAGCATTGTTTTAAGTTGTGATCTGAGGCTCTCGGGGTTACTTGTCCAGGGAGATTGTGGCAGCCATTGTGGTTATTCTCTGTCAGCCTCTCTATGTCTACAGGTCTCTCTATCGCTCTATCTTCCACACACAAACCCCCCCCACACACACATGCACACACACATACACACAGAGTGCATGATAGCTTCATTTCCCAGCAGAGCTAAAGCTCTTAGCTCTAGAGACAGAGTAAACATCAGACTAATTAATAGAGGGATGTGTCTGGTGACTCAACTTTTAGAACTTTTTGAATTCACTAGAAGTGAATTATTTAAAAGTTACTAAATAATACATGTTCAACATAAAGATATTAGGAGATACAGAGAAACAAAAAGAAAATAAAATTCACTCAGCATTTAAAGATGTTATTTTTTATTAAATACTAGTTTTTCACAACCAAAATAACTCTCAGACTATAACTCAAAATAACTCTGGGACCAGAGGACATGAGGGGGGTTGCTTAATGGGTAAAGGGGCCCATGTGATGGGATGAGGACCTTTGGTGGGGAGTGAGTTGGGCATGTCCACACAGGAGATGTGAAGTTGTGTGGAGCTGTGCTCTTATAATGAATGGCAAGTCAATAATGCTGGATTTAAAACAAAAATTACATTATCTACATACAAAAAAATCCACTTTTTTAAATTCAGAAAGTCATCTGTGAACAGTCAAAAGCATTCAAACACTTCAGAAAGACATGAGAGTTTAAGAATACTCCTCTCAGTGGATCCCCAGAAAGGTGTATCCCAGAAATCTACTTTGACTATACAAATGTGAACTTAAAACACAGCTGCAGAGGAGAAAAGAGTGTTTGGCACCTTCTTTTTTAAACTTTAACTTTGGTCACCGAAGTTAGTGATAGAGTGATAAAGTTAGTGCTAAAGTGATAGAGATGTGGCAGACACCCTGAGTCCCTAGGGGTGGTCCCCAATACCATGTGACTGGTGGATGCTCTGGTAGGACACATGAAAAAACATGAAGAGAAGTGAGCAAACATGTCCTCCACACTACTGAAACGATGCTTCTTTATTCCAGAACCTTTCATGTTTATGCTGTCACTGTGGAGGAATTTGAGAAATTAATGTGTTTTCTCCCTAACCTAAGCAACCCACCACCACACACATCCTACCACCTACCTCTGTGACATTGATCCACAGGCCATTATGGCTTCTGGGCTCTGTCACCTTCTATTCCAGGACCCAGAGCCAGAGGCAGACAGAACTCTGAATGGACCTGAGTGGAGGGGGCTGGCCATGAGCTGGTGAATAGGATGGAACATGCTTGCCGCAGCTGACCACTGATGACCAAGGTGCTCGTGGGCTCCTCTATAAACCCATATTTTTGTGATATGTGATGGTTTCTAAAATGTGGGGATGAGGCAGGGACCCCCTATGCCCAGGTCTGTGGTGTGACCGTAGGCACACGAGCACTGAATGTTGGTGTTGACCACACTAGTTGCTAAAGTGTTGAATTAGAGCCCTAAGGTTGGTAACAAATTATGCACTGAGACCCAGTGATTCCCTCCCCCAGACTCTCACTGCTTTGCTTGTCTGGTGACCCAACAGCTAAGAGGTCAGTGTTGAGCACAGGATCTACCAGTTAGATCTGCACCTGTGCTGGTTGCATGGTGGATGGGTCAGCCAGGTTGCTGCATGCACTAACTCTTACCACTGCTTAAAAGTGAATACCTTGTGAATTCCACATGCTGGTGTTTGTAGAGAGAGTTTTGTCAGGGGACAGCCAGCGAGGACAACAGGAGTGAGGTGGATCATGGAGACAAAAGGCCAGGTAATGTGTGGCTACTGGAGGTTACGCTTATTTGGTTGCAAGGCATGTGGAGGCTTTGACACCTTTGTTTCCACAAAACAGGCACTTTTTGCAGGAACCCGAAGGCAAGGCAGCTGCACTCACCAGGGCAGTTAGCTTGAGAGTGGTTTTAGGACTTGGACTTTGAGAGCATCTTACCTGGCTCCAAGGGCCGAGCGTTTCCAAAACACTGCCTTTGACACCACTTCTCTCTTATTTGCAACTCTGGTGAAGTTTCCCCCTTTCCTTTTAAGAAACCCGACATTTAGTGTGTTGGACTTGATTGACTGGATCAGATGAAGTGGAGAAAGCTCCATTTTCTTGTATTTATTCTGTTGGGCCACCTGGGATCCACCAGAATGGAATCATAACCTGGGGAGTGGACACTGACATCTGCCAGCATATTTGCTCCCGTCAGTCTTTTCTATGCATATAAATATAGATAAGTGTGTGCTTTTATATAATTGGGATTATTATGCTCTACATAGTTGTATGTATGTATTTATTTATAGACTAGGTCTTGCTATGTTGCCCAGGGTGGTCTTGAATCTGCAGACTCAAGTTATCCCTAACCTCAGCCTCCCAGATAGCTGGGATTACAGGTGCACACCACCATGCCCAGCTTCTACATAGTTTTATATGATGTTGTTTTACCTTAATATTGAATGGAAAGCAATGACCTAATAATCATCAGATTTCTTCAAGGTGAGAATGCATCGGAATTTACTGAACAGTTCTAAAACTGGCAAACCGATAACAGACCTAAAGCATACAGCAAGGGAAGGTGAGAGAGGGAGGGTAAAATAGGGGAGGGATGAGCACAAGGGATCGTGATAATGGTTCACCAGAGATATGATGGTGGGAGGACTTTGGGATATATAATGATATAAGAGAAAAATAATCAATAAAAATTTATTTAATAGTTCTAGTTGGACCCAGGTGAGTACTAATTCTTGTGATGTAATAACTGTGATGAGCAATGGGATCTTTTCAGGCCCTCCTCCTTACAAAGGGGCCCTCCACTTCACAGCTGTTCCTTTTTTAGTTAATATGTCAACACTTAAGTCACCACTGTCAGCTGTGATAGTTTCATGGTTTCTGGGCTGAACCCCTGCTGAATTTTTGAGTTCTTCTTGAATTCTCTTGGAAGCTCCATAGACAGAATCTGGAGACTGAACAGTAGTGTTGGTCCTGACCGCTGACTTAAGGACAGTCCTGACTGTGCGACAGACAATGACATTCAGAAGTATCTAAACTTACACATGTAGAATGTGCTCCTAATGGGACATGGAATCTTTCTCTTCCTCTGTCTTCTCTTTACTCTCTTCTTCCTTCTCCTCTTTTCTCCACTTCTACTCCTCTCAAGTCAGTGTAACCTGTCCAGATGCTCACATCTGGCTGTACAGACCATAGGCCAGTATGTAGGGGCTACTTAGGAGAAACTGAACTGTGTCTGTGTAGCCCTCTGTATACTGGGGTGAAGATACATTCCTAGAGGATAAACACAGGGGTGAACAAAACTATAGAATCCATAGCAACTAGGTCTGGTAAGTCAGGGTGCTGACTCAGACCCTACCACTACCTGCTGCTTGAACTTGTGCTGGCTAGTGTCCTTTCTCCAGGACTTAGGGGGCTCATATCTGAAATGAGACCACCAGGCTGATTGCTCCCCAGCTTCCTCCTGGGGTATCTCAGCTTGTGAAAGCGGGGGCTGAGGCAGGTGGTAGCTCATGTGGTGGGCAGTCAGTTCCTGTCCATGCTGTCTAGTTCCCTACTGTCTACCCTGTTCCCTGTGGCCAGAATAAAAACTTGATCTTTTGGACTAAGACATGCAAAAAAATGGACCAAGAAAACTCCCTTAACCCATGTACAAAAATCAACTCAAAATGGTTAAGAGACTTAGAGATCAGACCTGAAATCATAGCATACATAGAGGAAAACTTGGGCAAAACTCTCCATGAACTACAGTTCAGAAATCCATTTCTGGAAACATCCACAGACGGCAAAAAAATGAAGGAAAACATAAACAGATGGGACTACATCAAACTAAAAAGCTTTTGTACAGCAAAAGAGACAACAGAAAAAACTAAAAGATGCCCAACCGAATGGGAAAAAAATCTTTGCTTTCCACATGAGTGATAAGGGTTTAATAATGAAGATCCACAAGGAACTCACACAACTAAACAAAAGCAAAACAAAAAGCCCAATCAAAAAATGGGGAGAAGAACTAAAAAGACACTTCTCCAAAGAGGAAATACAAATGGCCAACAGGCACATGAAAAATTGCTCAACATCGCTAGTAATAAGAGAAATGCAAATCAAAAC
>PVHY01005520.1:0-82442 GCA_004024945.1 Uropsilus gracilis
TTTTCCAAGTTAAAAATCATTTAAACTTATTAGTGCAGTTAAAATATACTATGTTTTACTTGTTTAACTGAGTTAAATGCTCCAGTTAAAAATGTCTAAAGACCTACAGCCATTCAGTTAAAAACATCTAACCCATGAATTTAAAAAAACCCTACTATATTCTCTTCCATAAAATCTACATCCTAGCTTTTACATTTAAGTCTAGCCCAACTGATTCTAATTTTTGTGGCAGGAGTGAGAAAGAATTCTCCATTGATGGTTCCAGCACTTTTAATATCATCTTTCACTTCCTCAGGGATTGGCATTTTTAGATCTCTCTTATATAGTTCTAATATTCCAGGTTTTTTCCCCCTGGACTCTCTGCTATTATTTGCTTCTCTGAAAATAATATTTGTATAGATTTATGGTCTATCTTAGTGCCTGGCAGGCAAATCCACCTTTCCCACTTTCTTAGGAGTAGCTGGGTCATTTGTGTGCTCCTGCACATTCAGATCCATTTTGTAACTATTCAAGTTCCAGTTCTGACATAAGTTAAATTGCTTCCAATCCACAGAGCATAATGGTTAACACATTCTGAGTCTTATTATAAAAATCTCATTCTAACCTCTGATCACATAGATGTAACTACTTTCTCTCTTTTGTTTTTTAGATGTTATTATATAGAGATTTTGGTCAGCTTCCATTTGATTTCTTCTGAAGAACACCAAATTTTTGTTTTTATGATAAAAGGATATTGTTAGATTCTCTGTTTATCACTTTTTAGAGAAATACCATTTTTCATTGATATTCCACCCAACCAGCACTATTCATAATACTATGTATTTATCATAATACTATGTATCTAGAATACTAGATTCTCTTGAATTTCTATGTAGGGCACCATTTTATCTACAAAAAAGTTTTGTTCCTCCCTATCCTGCCAGTTTTTATCCTTGCAGTTTACTGTTTAGAAGGACTCAGCCATTTGTGCTATACTAAATAATGTCATAATCTGGATTTGTCAATGATACTGTGTAGCTTGTTCTGCCCTAGAATTTCCTATCTCCAGAGACTTGGTCTGATTTCAGTTTCATTTTTTGTTATAGATTAAATGATATTGATTAATAGTCCAGATGTTTATTTGCTACATTTTTGGAAATGTTAACAATACTAAATGTTATTGCCTAGAACTATTTGATAGATTTCAAATCTTACCACAGATTCTCACACCACTTACATCTGTTCTCTGTGAAATAGGTTTTATTACTTTCCTACTCAAAGATGGGGTTTACTTCCCAGCATCTTCACTCTGGGACAGTATTGTGACTTAACTTTGATTGACATAATCAGTCAATCAAAGAATCTGGGTGTTTAAAGCTTACACATAAGACATATCTTTCAGCCTTGGTCTTTTGTGGTCTGCTTAACTAGGTGAAGAATGGGCAGATGTGTGAATGGGACTCTCCTACCCCAGCGTAACTGAGAAATTTTACAACCAACAGAAATCAACAGATCTGCCTGCTTGAGCCCTCATGTTTACCAAATTTCTTGTCCAAAGAACTATAAACTTATACCTGTTGTTTTCAAGTGTTATGTTTTGGAAGGATCTGTTACATAATAATGGGTAACTGCTATCTTCTTTTAAGTAATGCTGGGTGTTAAGCTATTATTGGTAATACTTACTACCTGGAGTGTTTGTATAATAAGCAATTTCCCCACATGAACTATTTGATTACTTTCAGATAGTTCATGTAAGAAAGGAAACTATCTGGAAATGAATTTTTTAGTGTAAGAGGGCTTCACTTAATATTCAAATATCATTCCAGAGGAAAAGATAGAATGTCTTTTATTTTTGATGTATCTGAAACATATCAAATTTTATAATATTTCAGAGTTTGTGATCAGTTTAGTATATGTTATGTTTCTTTATTTTTAAAAGTTTATTATTTTTAAAAGTTCATATTGAAAAGCATGTTTTAATGCTATATTTAGCTGCCCAACTTATTTTGTTAATAAATATTCTCAAGTACAGTCATTATATTTTTGGTCTTATTATCAAGTTTAAAGAGTATCAAAGAACACTTGTGAGCTCTGCCCTTCTTTCTTTCCTACACACCACGCCCTTTCAATAAACCTGGGTGTCACCTCATGAAGTGATAAGTGAAGAAAAAACGCACAGGTCAAACTAATACTTTACTGCTCAGTTTTAAAGCTGGTTTCAATGTTAAGATAAAAGAAACCAAAAATTAAGGCTTAAACCAGACCTCAGGAGCACCTTTCAATTCTTAGTGTTTCTGATTTGAGATTCATGCTCTGAAATTTCAGTAGGGAAAAAAAAAATCCTTCAATAGCGTTCTAGTACTTTCCTGGCTCCCAAAGTTCCCTCAGATCTTTTAGCTAATGTTAGACATCAGATATCAGCCTGGAAAAATCCCTTCTGGGATTAGTTGCTGAGAATATCATCAAACCGCTTTGTGATCGAACAGCCAGACTCTAAAAAGACTGAGAAAGAGGGGTGATTCCAGGCAAGTCCAGGAGCCCTTGCGGCTGAACTGGCTGCAACCAGAGTTTCAGGAAGCATCAAACTGGGGTAGGTGCCGGTACCTTCTCCTTGGTCTATCAGATGCAAATTTTTGTAGTATGTCTGTTCTTCCGGTTAATATTCTCCCTCCAAAATCTCGATTTCTACAGGATAATGTCAATATCTGTCTACCCCAGAAATGTTTTAAGTCCCACTGAGAGTAACCCATGAAGAGAAAAAATTCAATTTCAAAAACATTATTGGACTTTTTTTCTGTTGGGACTTTGCAAACAGATTCCCTCATCCTCATATATTCACAGATTCACCTCTTTCTTTCTGTATTTATTTTTGTTGTTGTTACAACTCATGCAAACAAAAAGAACTCATAAAAACCACACACATCATATTGCACTAAGGCAGCTTCGTAATAGGCAATATATTTTTATATGATCAAAACTAACTTGTTTACTAAATGTTAACTTGTGTAAATAAATTTATTCTTTTGGAAACTGTTTTATGAATTTGCAAGTTCATTAGTGTATACACACATGTATTGTATCTATGTTTCTCCTTACCTTTGCATTCGTATATATTACATATATATTGTAAAAACT
The DNA here is from genome assembly GCA_004024945.1 of Uropsilus gracilis. Classification (NCBI taxonomy): domain Eukaryota; kingdom Metazoa; phylum Chordata; class Mammalia; order Eulipotyphla; family Talpidae; genus Uropsilus; species Uropsilus gracilis. The sequence goes on from PVHY01005520.1 coordinate 3,115, forward strand.
TAATTATTTAAAAAAGAAAACTTGCACTTTGATTTTTGAAAATTGTGATTATTATACAGAAACAAGTTAAACATGAAATGTTGTGATTTTAATCTACTTACATTTCACAACATAAAGCCAAGTTCAGTCAGTTCTTTTATTTATCACATTAGATTCAGGTTCAACTTAAACGAATGTAGCTTAAATGTGAAATTAATTATATAGTTTCATTTTATTTCTTTTACCCTGTGAGCAAGTCTTTGTCCTCCTCAAGATGATCTGCTGTTAGGTAAGTTTTGATGATAGTAATAAAAACTAGTGTTTCAGTTTTCTTCTGCACAAACCACACTTTTGAGACTTCAAATGAAGGATGTGCACTTGATATAAATGTAATCCATAAGTAAACTCAGTATTTACATAATATGTTTTCACAAGGAATTAAAAAACACTGTTATACATTTGTTATCAATCTATAGCACGAAAGGCAGTGCTATTTGATAGTGAATGTTTTTCCCTCTAGAAGAAGAAACTTATTGAGCCAGGTCAAGAAAATAAGGGCAGAACTTCTTACATGAATCACATATTAATTTATGTCAGAGAAATAAAGAAAGGAGGAGAGTGTTGTAGGGTGTAAGGCTGGGATTTGTGGGCTAAAGAAAGCTTTCTCTCATCACTAAGACTGATACTCTCTTTTAATTTCTCTCAGGCCTGTTTGTCTTTGCATGTCTACTCCATTGTCTTCTCCTGTATCTAGTTTCGCTGATGTTCATGTACTCTAGGGACAATCAGTCCTCTGATGAGTCAGAAGGGAGAAACTAAATAAAGATGTATTTTCAGAAGCAACACTCTAGGTAAATCCCAGATGGGTGGTTGTTACCCCTCTTTCTTTTATACAGGATTTTCTCCTTTTTCTGTTCACCTGCTTATTTTAGTTTTTCTTGCCTACCCATTCTGTCTAAAACTTCACATTCGCCCCACTTTCTGGTCCTCATTATTCCATGAAGTGTGTCCTATTGCAGAGTTTGATGGTTTATATACTCACATCCCCATCTCCTATGTTTCTTTCTTTTGGATTCAGATGATGATTAATGTAGTGAATGTAACTATCTCAGCTTTGGGAACAGGTCACAGTCACATAACATTTATAGAACCTTAGCAAGGCTCAGATGGTTGTGGTCACATTGTGTTGACCACAGGTCACTCTATGGAGGTACCCCATTGAAAGTATGGAGATGTACACAAAAAAGGACTTGAGATGGGTGAGAGATGACTAATAACTCTGGTAGAAAATTTCTGAGTCCCTTTTCAAAGGGAGTAATCATGCTCCCTTGGGAATATCTTTATGAATATTATAAAAGTCACTGAAATCATTTAAGATAAAGTAGAGTTAAGTATCAGTAGGTATATTTGTTTAACTTACTGTCCAAGTCTTTCCCAAAGGATCCAACCTGGAACTCTGTATCTATCATCATCACAGGATGATTTGAGAGAAGTTGTAATTATGGGTAATGGTAGATGACTAAGCATGTTACTCTCTGTTCTTCCAGGTTCCATCACTAAGTGGGAACTCCAAGCATTGCATTCAGGACTCTCTGCTTGTGAATGCTTGGTAGAATTGTAGTTGTATTGAGGCAGTTTTTCCATCTCAAGAAGGGCTGCTACAGAAACAGTATCTGGCTAAGAACATACTGAATATAGGGAATGCATATCCCCTATAATGTATCTAATGTGAGAATATTATGTCACAGCTAATACCCAGGATAGGTTTTGTTTCACAGGTGACAATGTGAATCAAACAGCTGATTATTTACAATGTTCTCATTTCATAGCCAGAATGCTCAGGACCCAAACCTGGACTTTTCTCAGGTTTGCATTCCATCAACATCCCTTTTTTACCCTTCACGTCTTCCTCTTCTCTTCCAACATTGTAGTTAGAGTCTGTTATTTTAATGCACACTCTCACCCCAACATTGTTTTTGGAATGATAATTTACCTTTTATATCTTATAACTTTAGCTCTGGTGGATGTGCATGTATATAACATAATATTTGCAGTGAATATCCTTGTGTCCAAGCCGATGTATTTCTCTACAACATCAATTCCACTATATTCTTCTGGAAAAAAATCTTCAGACCTTTTTCAGATTACAGAATAATGCAATATTTATTGTTTAATATAATCCCCTGTTATACCTATAAATTATTTCTTTCATGTGTTTTGGAATGTGATTCTATATCTAGAGAAATAGGTGATTTTGTTTTCTGAATTATAATGTGTGCTTTTGTATAACATCATATACTAGTTCATGTTGTTTTGTGCTTCCTTAAACTTCTTGACCATCTGCTCATGCTTCAAAACCTAAAGACAACTCTGAGATTAAAACCAGATGACCTAAGTCAAATCAAATACTTACTTATTGATTAATTGTACTAATGATTCTACATAAATTCACTAGAGCAGATCCCTTCTTCCTGAATGGCTCCTTGATCAACAATGTTTTAAGTTTGGTAAATAGACATATAGTTATCTGCCTGTATCACCTGTGCAGGAAGAAGTTATGACAGCATATCTTGCTTGCAGAGCTGGTCTTTGGTTGGTTTTTGGGAACTTGCCTGACAGAAAGGTCACCCTTTTCCTAACTAAGATTATTTTTTTGTGCTCAAGTTGTTGGTGCAAACAAGCATGGGTAATGGTGAACACCCGGGCAAAGAGTATGACTGTTCCATAAAAATCATACTCCTCACTCTGATTCTTAAGTTAACTTTCCTGGGCAGAATACACTGGAGAAGCGAACACACTCTCTTTTCAGGCTGGAGGGGTGAGAACATAGAGATCTTGTGTACGGATTTCTCCAGTTTCTGCATGATATCTTTTTTTCCCCTTCTTGATCCTGTTGCACATTCTTTTAAAGGTAATAATCTTGAGTCAGGAGGACAAAAAACAACAGTGATGGTCATTCCAATTATTTTTCAAAAGGTGAGGTTGATTTCTAAGAGCCTGAGCACTACTGAAATGTTGCTATAATGAGAGTGAAGGTGGAAAACTAGGTAAAAAATCACTCATTGATGAAAAAGATCCTGGGAGTAGAAACTTAGCAGAGTCATAGGACATGCATTTGGGTAGGAGAAAGTTATGCAGATGGTTATACACAAGGAGTGTGAACTACCAGAAGCAAGCCCAGTGGCCCCCCAAAAGCATAGGACTGAAAGGTACCAGAGATGGCATGGATACTCAAAGGAGGAGTTGGAGTTAGAAAGTAGAACCCATGTTTTCTTGCCAACCTTCCACAAACACCAGTAACCACACACACTCAGAATATCTCCAGGTAGAGGCATAATTTTTGTAGTCCTGAAACTTAGCATGGTCTCCTGATCAGTATGTAGGCATGTAGCAAAGCATTCCTATCTAGTTACTATAAGTTCCTGAGAGAGTTTGACTCTATGAGTTACATATGTGACTACTTCATCATCAATGTTGCTGTTATTATCATCATCATCAATATCATCATCACTGCCATGATGATATATCTCAGCAAAATTACTTAAATTCTGACTCAAAGGAAAACTATTATTTCTGAATCAATTGGTACCTGTTTTGCCCTCAAATAATCTCCAGGAAGCTTTATCCCAAAAGGCCAATCTGGCATAAGAGTGAGTTGTAGCAGTTGGGAAGCATCATCATTTAATCAATATAGTGGAATTCTCACAATGTTAGGTGTTGGGAGGCAAAGCTCTTGTTTGTGGCATTTTAATACTTCTGTGTTTTAGTTCTCATGATGGAATAAAATACCTATTTTAGATTTCAGTCATGTCACCTTAAATACATTTGTTAAAGACTCGAATTTTTTTGATTGTCATTTGTGAAAGGAGATTGATTAGGTGACTATCAAGATATAATTTTTCCTATATCTATCTATCTATCTATCTATCTATCTATCTATCTATCTATCTATCTATCTATCTATCTATCTATCTATCTATCTATCTATCTATCTATCTATCTATCTATCTATCTATCTATCTATCTATCTATCTATCTATCTATCTATGTTCTATTTCCCATTTCTTCCATCAATATCCCTATACGCCCTTGACTCTCTTTCCCTCTCCCTCATAATCTCAGAAATCTCACTTGGTTTTGTGTATGCAAATAAGAACTATATAAAAACAACAACATTTAAATATGTGACACTTCAGTTTTTATTAAGCTCTCTTCTTCTCCAATATACCAGAGGTGCAGGGAGGCATTTCAGCCCTGATCTCAGCCCCAGTCACTGATCTGAACTCCAATGAGCACAGTATTTTACTCAGTCATTTAATCCATCTACATCTGCAAGTTTGGCAATGGAGAGAATATTTGTTTCTCTCTTTCATATGGCAGAGAAAAAAAAAAGAAGTCAGGATGATGAAAAAGGAGATCAAACAAGAGGAGTTCAGATGAACTGAACGGAGAGGCAGAAAATCAGAAAGGATTCCAGGCCCTATTCTCAGCCCCATCCAGAAATAGGCCTGCTGCATCCTGTGCTGAGAGCCATTGGGCTCATCTCACTATATTCTTGCTCCTGCTAGGCTAGCCCAGTGGGAGATCATGAGTTCATGTTACGTTTCTCAAAATGGTAGATTAAATCTCAAATATATACATTTGAAATGTAGAATTTTTAAAATAATTACTGGAACTGAGCACATTATGTCCCTATGTCTCCCTTCCACCCCAAACTAGAGATAAAACAATGACGGTTGTGACGGACTTCTGTTGTTTTTGTTTATTTTGAAAGAAAGCAGAATGGACTTGCAAGAGTGAAACTATGGCACAAAAACACTCCCACCCATTTGAAGAAAAGCAAAGAGTTTTATTGGAGAGTGACATTTGATTCTCAGAACATAGCCCAGCAGTGGCCACTGTCCTCAGGGTAACCTCTTATTGTGACCTCTCATTGCCTGAACAGAAAAAGAAGTGAGTTATACTGTGATTTAGCAGAAAGTAGCCAGCCAGGCTATACCAACTTGCATTTTTTGGTACTTCTTTGTTCTCAATTCTGTAAATATGGCCTATTGTTCCACTCTCAAGGAGGTTGATTTGAGAGCCTGGTCTCCAGTCTCCTGACAGGGCATAAGCATTGAACTTGTACTGTTTTTGAAAACTGGTGCTATTGTGTTTGACTTCTGTGCCTTTGGGTAGAAGACCTATGTTAAGGAGTATATTATTATAACAGCAGAATATATGTTAATGTCATTACTTAAATACTAAGAATTACCATTTTCATTTTTGTTGTCTTCAACTTCTGTCTGCCCTCGGAGGCTCTCATAAATGTTTCCCCTTAATGCCAGGACCAGACCACTGAAATGACTCTAGAGCACCTCACATTATCCACCTGCAGGTCATTACTGCCCTTGGGCTTAAGTCACATGTGTCCACTCTCATCTGCTCAATAGGTAACAACTTGACCTGTCACCTATTTGGCCTTGATTGCTTCTTAGTGTCCGTTGGACTTGATCCAGGTATGAGACTCATCTTATATGAGCTCACTTTGTCCTATGGGCTTCCCTCTCACCACAGCCTCATTGCCTGTTCTTAGTTCTGAGTCATCTCAGTCACAGCCTCTGCTCCCCACCTTTCCCTGAGAGAAACTACTCTTCTTGAAACCTGACTTAACAAACCACACTGATCTGCTGGCAAGAGCGCTGGGAAGATGAGAATAAACAAGGAAAGTGATGTGAAGGTATTTATTTTAAATAACAGAAGATGCCACTTGTCATGTCTTGTGGCATACATTTTTAAAACACAAGTTACATAAAAAAGCCATTCTTTCAGTCATATCCAGCCAGGAGTATGATGATTAAACATCAGTAATGGGTCAGTTTAGATGAGAAAATATCAAAATTTTGCTATGAAAAATATGAATTTTCTTATATTCAAATTATATTCAGATTATATTCAAATAGATAAAAGGTGTTCCTATCACATGATGTTAATTTTGGTTCCTATTCACAGAGAGAAATCAAAGGAATCTGACATATCATTTTTTCCTTAGGCAATGTTATTTGTTCCTTAGCCCCCTGCTTTCATCCAAGTGTTTTAAGATTTACATTTAAAAAATTCAAATTTCTTGTAGACAAATAAATCTAGCTTTCCAGAGAATAGGGTATCATCTCACTCAACCTGTTCCACCTAAAATCACTGTTGGCTCTTTTGTCATTTCCAAGCACCAATCTCATCTTTCAAATTCTTAAAATTATAGCTAGCAGTATTTCAATGACTTTTTTCAGTACCATAAGTATCTTATTAATTGGGTTTGAAATGTTATATCTAGACAGGGCTTTCAATTAAAATTAATGAGCATCTATGGAGTTGCTAGTTCAGAGCTGAGTTTTTGCCAATCCAAATTTAACCCGAAGTTAAATAGTTATCCTTTTGGACAAAGCTTCTGTCATTCAGCAAATGCTTGTAGAGCTCTTTACCACCATCCACTATCCCCTATAGTCCTCTATGGAGTTGTGAAAGTGAGGAACCATTTCTTAACCATTGTTTTGACAAAAGATGGGTGGGATGTTTTAAGGTTCTGTGATATTTTAGAGTGACTATCCCTTTGGCACACGATGAGATAGTTTTAGATTGATTAAAGGGGTTTATTTCAAATTGTGGAAGTGAAGTGTTTAAAGGTATTAAAAGGATGGATAAGGGAATGGAACATTAGAACATTTTTATTGCTCTTTTTTTGTATTCTTCCACATCTAATTCTCACTATTTTATTTTGGTGGTTTTAATTGAAGACATTTGTACTAGCAAGGAACATACTGAAAGGAAATAATTTAATTCTAATGCAATTGTAATGTTATTGAATTCCTAGCTCTCTAAGTAATAATGATTTTTCTCCTCTTGCTTGGCATAGCAACAATTTCTATGTGGGTTCCACAAAATATAAATAAAATTTCAAAAAGGGAAAAATATATGCCAGTACATTCTGCCTTACTAGACAATGAGATGACTTGGACATCAGGACTGTTTTTTTTTTCTTTTCCTCATAGATCTTATTTTCATATTTTGATGTTAGCCCCTCAATGTTGCTTAAATAAGCAGAGAGAAATGAGTTACAATTCAATATTTTACCAGAGGATTAAAGCTCAGAGAAACAACTGTATCCCTTCTGAATTCTGAATTTGAATTTCATAAGTTTAAAGTCCATTAAGATAGACTTTTTAGACTATCTAGTCTTGGAAGTGACTCTATAACCAAAATGGAATCATTATGGGTGCAGCTGGTGGGATGGCATTTATTACTTAATCTAGAATTCCTTCTATTCTGAAACAAATATCCAGACATTATTTTTAGCATATATGATACAAAACTTGCAAAGAGTTTTGCTTGGATGGCCACCAAATGAAAAACATAAGTAAAACTACGAAACACCCTTTCTACTTCTGAAGAATAAAAACATGCCTGAGTTAAATAGAATTACATGGTTTTAGCTAATTCTGAGTTAATTAGTAGAAACAGATTTTGTAGAACAAGGGCATTTTACTTTGCATTCCTTTAAATTATGCTAAAAAATTTGGCAAAGGAAAAGTTGACCTGTGTTCTCATTCCACCCTGTCCTTGAAATGCATGGTCACTGGTGCCAAATATGGAGTTGCCTGGCTCTCCAGTGTCCTTGTGACAATCAGTAAGAGTTGAACTAATTGACATTCCATGGATAACGTTCTCTGATTTTTTAAAAATTTTAGCTTATTCAACTTTTTATCATGATACAATTTGCAATTGATTAAATGCATGAAAATAAGTAAGAAAGAATATGTCCAGCATTTTATAATGGCAAGTGTCATCATCATCACCATCAATCTGTGCAACCATATCTCTAAATGATAGTGTTATCTCTCTTGCTCTTGCTTTCTGTATGTAACAGGCTGAGGATTCCTAGATTTGATTAAATATATGAATAAAACAATGAACATTACCAGTGCTCTCACCACTACAAAGAGTTCTAGTCTGAACATTGAAATAATATTTTCCTATCCTCTGAGGAGACAGAGCTGAATAGGATGCCATAAGCCATAGGGAATTCAGGAGTATCTGGGGAAGAGGTCTTTCTTTTTTACTAAAATAAAATCTATTCAATGCCCTTTTTTTTTTTCTACAGTGATCTTCATGAAAGAGCCCTCGATGACACTTGTGGTGAAATGACCCTCTTGAGATTGGATTTCCCACATTTACATTACTTTCTTCAGAGACTATCAGTTTAAGGCATTCCTGTCCTCAGTTCTTTAAGGAACTCCCAAGTGACTGTATATGGTGGTAATGCTGACTATAAATCCTTGTGATATTTGTTCAGTTTCTCATATCAGTAAATTGGTATTAGCAATTTTCTTGTAGTAAATGGATGAAAGTCATTTATTTAGAATATAAAATTTGTCTTAAAAAGGTAAATGCATATGTATCTTCGCATTTCTATATACTTTAAGCATATACTCAACAGTCAGTTCTGACCCACTAAGGCTGTCACTACTCAGGCAAAACTCTGCAACATGTAAATGTGATTTACACGAGCAAACAAAATTATAATTGTGCTGTAAATAATGGTCTGCTTACTTTAAGCCAATGTAAACTTCTCACTAAAAATCATCTGTTAATTTCCCCAGATGATAGAACATACAACCTTTTCTTATATCAGTTTTGATTACTGAGTATATTTCCAACTTATTTTATATCCTAATATTTATATAACACTTTTTCACCTGCAAAGTGTTTTTCACATTTGTTTATTGTCTCATTTCAAATTAACACACTCCTTGCTAAGATAGGTGGGTATTATCATTTCAATTTGAGGGGTGAAGAATATATCCAAAGAAGTCAAGAAATTGTCCAGCATCAAATGAAAAGTGATTGCACAATTAATAAGAACTATGAAGATTTAATTGATAGGGCAAGCACATCCTGATTACTAAGATAGGTGCCTTTTGTGTGTCACTTGGCACAACCTTGTAAGATGGCGATGTTGCTACCAATTACTGACAATACGGTTAACCCAGTTAATAGGTGACAGTCTAGAACTTAGCTAAGTGTGTTTCCTCATGAGTCATAAAACAGTATTCCATCATTCACACTGGTGTCTTTTTTTTCTCATCTAGTGATTTATGTTATACTAATTTCTTTTTATGAATGCAGAATAATTTGGGCTCATATTTTTAGGTCAAATGATTAAAAGTATACTAATGTATAGTTGCTTCCTGGAGACACTGTCTGTTTAAAGTAACTATTTGAATGCTTATTTTTCTGTCAAATGATCAATTTCTGCTCCCTGCAGAGCACATCCATGAGTTAGCATATGGTGATGCTGTTTTAGGGACCTCAATATAAAGTAGCTGGAAATGTTTGACTCATACTCAGGCTTACCTCAACTACTTTTTTCAGACATTCCTCTCAGTCAATATTTAAATAATTGGCTAGAGAAGAAATCTCATGGAAACTGCTCTGTCATTGTCAGTTGTGGTTGTCATTGTCGTCATCGTCATCATCATCATCATCATCATCATCATCATCCTCATCATCCTCCTCCTCCTCATCAAAAATCTACCTCTGAGTATTTCACAAAATGAAGAAAGTAAAATTCCTTTCTCTTAAATCTAAAGTCTGACAACAGGATGGTCTAAGGGACATTTTAGGTTGACATCTTTCAATAATTATAATGATATTTACTACCAAAAAGTCAAATAGGTTCTAAATTCATGATTCAAATTAAGCAGTATGGCAGAACTAGTAGACATTTACTTTATGCAGGTAAACCTAACCAAGATGATATGCAACATCTATTGGACAAATCACAGAGAAATTTTCAAGAGCTTTTTGGAAAAGTAGATGGAAAAGAAACAAACAAAACCATAGTCAACTATATATGTGTGGCTATATATCAGGGGATTCAGTTCTGTTCCATTGGTCTAATTGTCTGCTTTTGTACCAGTACCAAGCTGTTGTAATTACTATGGCTTTGTAGTATAGTTTGAAGTCTGTAATATTAATACCTCCATTCTCCCTTTTTCTGGTCAGTAGGTTTTTCAATAATTGAGGTCTTTTGTTATTCCTTATGAATTTCTGTAATTTTTGTTCTATCTCTTTGAAGAACGTCATTGGAATTTTTATAGGGATTGTATTGAATCTGTAGATTGCTTTTGGTAGGATGGCCATTTTGATGATGTTAATTCTTCCAATCCATGAGCAGGGAATGTCTTTCTATTTCCTTATGTCTTCTATATCTTTTAGCAATGTTTTGAAGTTTTCTTTGTATGGATCTTTCATGGATTTTGCTATGTTTATCTCCAGTATTTTATTTTTTTCAGTGAGATGGTAAATGGGATGGTTTTTGACTTTTTGTGTATAGGAATCCACTGTCTTCTGTGTGTTCATTTTGTAAAGGGCTACTTTACTGAACTGGTTTATTGTTTCAAGATGTTTTTGTGTATTTTTTTTGGATGCTCTACATAAAGAATCATAGCATCCACATCTAATGAGCGCTTCAGTTCTTCCCCAATTTGTACTCCTTTTATGTGTTTCTCTTGTCTTATTGCCCTTGGTAGAACTTCCAGTACAGTGTCAAAAAGTAGTGGAGATAGTGGGCATCCTTGCTTGGTCCCAGACCTTAATTGGAATGATTTTAGTTTTTCCCCATTTAAGATGATGTTTGGCTGTAAGTTTGTCATAGATGGCTTTTATATGTTGAGATATGTTCCTTTTATCCCCAAATTTTCAAGAGATTTTATTATAAATGGGTGTTGAACTTTATCAAATGCATTCTCTGCATCTATTGATATGACTATATGGTTTTTGGTTTTCTCTTTGTTGATGTGATGGTTATATTAATTGATTTTCAAATGTTGAACCATCCCTATGCCCCTGGGATAAATCCCACTTGGTCATGATGAATAATGTTTTTTATATATCATTGGATACGATTTACCCTGATTTTATTTAAAATTTCTGCATCTATGTTTATTAGAGAAATTGGTCTGTAATTTTCTTTCTTCATGCTGTCTTTATTTGGTTTTGGTATGAGTGTCAACTTGCATTGAAACAAGGGCAGCCTCTTCAATAAATGGTGTTGGGAAAACTGGACCAAGACATGCAACAAAATGAACCAAGATACCTTCCTCAACCATGTACAAAAACTAAATCAAAATGGACAAAGAATTTGGACATAAGACCTGAAACCATAAAATACATAGAGGAAAACCTGGGCAAAACCTTAATTAGTTACAATTCAGAGATCCATTTTTGGACACATCTATAGCTGGCAAAAAAATGAAGGAAAACATAAAAACTAGGACTATATCAAACTAAAAAGCTTCTGTACAAAAACAAAAGAGACAACAGAAAAAACAAAAAGAATCCCAACTGAGTGGGAAAACATTTTTGTCCTCCATACAAATGATAAGGGTCTGATAACAAAGATACACAAAGAAGTCACACAACTTACACAAACAAAGCAAAAAACCCAGTTAAAAATGGGGAGAAGATCTAAAAAGACACTTCTCTAAAGAGGAAGTCCAAATAGCCAACATGCACATGAAAAATCTGCTCAATGTCACTAGCAATTATGGAAATGCAGATCAAAACCACAATGAGATACCACCTTACACCAGTAAGATGGCCCACATCCAAAAAACAGACAACAAGTGCTGACGTGGATGTGGAGAGAAAGGAACACTTTTACACTTCTGGTGGGAATGTAAACTGGTCCAGTCATTATGGAAAGCAGTGTGGAAGACCCTCAAACTAATGGGAATGGAACTACCATTTGACCCAGCAATTACTCTCTTGGGAATCTACACAAAGGAGACTTCAGTGTGGGTACAAAGGGACAACTGTGTGCAGAAGATTATTGCAGCACTATTTATAATTGCAAGGACTTGGAAAAAGTCAAATGCCCCAAAACAAAGGACTGGATGAAAAAGATGTGGTATATATACACAATGGAATATTTTGCATCAATTAAAAATGACAAATTTGATGATTTTTTTGGTAACATGGACATACCTAGAAGAAATCATATTGGCAGAAACAAGTCAGAAGGAAAAAGACAGAAACCAAATAGTTTCACTAATATATGGACAACCAAACGAAAGTATACAACTAGGGGAGGGGACTAGCTGGAGTGGAGTGGCCAGGAGTAGAGGTGGTGGGTGACCCCCAGGGATCACAATGATGTGAAATATATATGTGTATATATATATATATAATTAAAAAAAAAGACAAAAAGAAAACTATAGTCAAAAAGAGATGCTGTTTTTTTTTTCCCTAAGGAATATGCACTCATATTACAACTGTTTTTTGAAGTAAGGTGACTGAATACTGAAATAGATATTTTGGTTTTTTCCTTATCTCTGAGAAGGATATTTATTAGGAAATATTACTTAAAATTTTGATGTTAGGATATTGATATCATAATAAGAAAAGTAGTGTTATAAAACTGGAAAATAAATATTCAATTCAAAAGATTGAATGATTTATTGTGGAGATTCAATTGGAGCAAAAGTTTTCTTAGCTATGATTTATGTACCAAATTATGATGTCATCCAGAGCACTGGCCATCAAATAATTATTCAAGGAAGCAGGAGGGAAAGATAACATGTTTTCTAATAATGTTCAGTATTCATTCTGAAAAAAACTATTTTCTGACTTTCATGTATATTTCTATTTCGCCCATTATTTGAAATATTTCTGTAACTCGGATGAATAAGATAAGTGTTATCCAAGCTGCCACAGCTCTGTAGTTAACTGCTTAAGAATGGATAATTTTGCTTCGTCGTATCTCTATTGCCATTTCCTCCCATTGGATTTCATTGTATGTTTCAAGAATAAAAATTAAGTTATTCCAGGCACAGAAGTTAATGGGGTCACTCATTGACAAACTCTAGAAAACCAACTCTGTTGGTTTCCATATGTAGCACTGCCCTCTACTGGGTAAAGAAAAATCTGATGTCATTAATGGATCTCAATAATTTAAGAGCAGTTTGGTAGAGAATATATGTAAAACAATTCAATTATAACTATTCTGTATTTTTTAAGTGAAAGGGACTGAGAAATATTATCATAAAATATGAGAATTGTCTTTTTATTGACATTTTTATGTCTTTACTTGTTTTAAATAAGTGCATTATTTGATTTCAATTGAGTAAGTTCTGTATTTGACTTTAGATATTTTGGGTGCTTCAACATGTGAGAGTTAACTGGTGTATTGTATTATAAACAAGTTAAGGGATAATTAAATTTAAAAGACTAGCATTTGTTTCAAGGGTATTTTATTTGACTGGTGCAAGGAGAGTTTAATGTGCCTTTATTCTATTTATAATATTAGTTGACTCATAACTTTAGCTATATAATTACATTTGAATGGTAATAAAATATTGTTTGTTTTTGCTATACTTTTAAAAGACAACTGATGAAAGATTCTGAAGTATATTCCTTCTCTTTTCCTTATTATTCTGTTACAAGATAGAACAAGGATTATACAATTTAAAAATATAACAGATTATATGAATTACCTTTAAATCAAATATGAGTACTCAATATCTATTTCAAATGCTCAAAAAACCCACCTAATTAATATTATTGTATAACTATTGAAGAATAAATTTAGCTAGATTTGTTAATTGAAAAAAATTATTTGAAAAAACTGAAAGAAAATATGGTCAGAACTATAAGGCAGAACAATCAGGTGGCATAAAACATTAAAGGAAAATAATTTTCATGTCCTAAAATCTAATGAATCAATGGTTTCTATTAATCTTGCAAAACAACTTAACTTTTAGATATAGAATGGCAGTCAGTTCTGCATCGTGTTTCCTCATAGGTACATATTATGTCATACCATGGTTAACTGGTTAGTAATGACCACAGTTTTAAAGAAGTAGGGTAGAATTACCACTTCTCTGTGAAAACAAGTTACAGCAAAGTATTTTCCAACTATGAGCAAATGGGAATATGCCTGATCCCATGGTGAAAACTCTTCTCTGAACAGTCTTGTTTAATTTTCTCTTCTCCTTCTTATTAAATAAGTTATCTAACTCAAAAGTGGAAATCCATCAATGCCTTGTCATTAGGAATTTTTCCTGGCAAGAATTTTTTACCCATAATTTCCCCCCAAATAATGTCAGTCTAACGAAGTTGTGTTATAGTAGAACTATATCCATAAAACTTCAAAAAATGAATTATTGATTCTACTAGTTTCTTTTCAAAATCATAATAGTTGATTCAGGTGCAGTGCAAATATCTTACATGTTTAGTTAGAGAAAATCCCTTTTGCTGAGTTTTCTTGGGGTTACTGAACACTTATTTTACTTTCAGAGAACTCTCTCAAATAAGGAATCCATTGTGATGGTACCACACTCAATAACTTATGAATGTTTCCCATCATCTTTGGTTAAGGTCTTGAATTTTCTTCATTGACATCAGCCTTTCTAGGATGTCAGATCTTTTTTCTTCAACTGTGGTGTATGCACACACATGTACATATCATCACCGATGCTCAATGATAGTACCATGTCAACATCTTCCATTTCTCTGGAATAGCATTTACTTAAGGTACACAGGGGACCATGGAGAGAAAATTGGGGGAATCTATATTACATGGATAGAAAATACTTTCTTCTGAAACTTAAGTGTTTCCTTAACTTGTAAAAGAAATTGAAAATCATACCAAGAACAAGGCTTTATCAGTAATGGAAACATCATTTTTATACATTATACTTGTTGTAGATCCTCAAATTTCCATCACAGTTACTAGCAGTGGATCTTGCTATTTAATATATTAGCAATGAAGCACATATTTCATATTATCCATATCTTAAATGATATGAAAATTATATTTATAATTTATTTTCTTTGATGTGACTTTTTATGTCATGAATTTTATATACTAGTACTTTGTTGCTCCAAATCAAAAATATACAGAAAGAAGTAGATCAACATATAAAAATGAATGACATAGTCAGGAACAAGAATTGGCAATCTGGGAGTCTTTCAAATGAAAATCTAAAATAGCATTGCTATGCATGAGTGATGAAAGGGGATATAGCTGCTTCACTGATATCTATGACTAAGTAGAAATCTACCTGTCCCCCTAGATTAATGTTTCTAAACCATTTAATTTGGTTTGTATTTTTGAGGGCACGAATTTAAGGTGAGTAGAATTCATTTTTGGTTCACACTGAGGGCCTGGATTTGGAAGATTCCTTCCAGAACAGTCTGTGCTGGTTTATCTGGCTTGCTGGAGATGCCTCTCTCTCTCTCTCTTTCTCTCTCTCTCTCTCTCTCTCTCTTTCTCTCTCATTCTCACACACTCTCTCTTCTCTTCCCCCTCCTTTCCTTTCCTCTCTATCCCTCTTCTTCTCCTTCCCCCTCTCCCTCCTCCCATTTACCTTCCATTCCCCTTCCTCCTCTCCCCCCTACCCCTCTCTTTCTGTCTCTTTGTCTGTCTCCCACCCCAATCTCCAAGTTTCTCCAGGGTACTTGTATAGGCAGCTAGATTCAAGAGGAGGTTTTCCAAAATGTTAACAGATTGCGTGATAATACTACCACAGAAGGCAGGAAAGAGGATGCCACACATGAAAATAGAGAAGCAATGAACTGTGTAAAGTGTGAGCAGATAAACAGGAAAAGTAAAAGGAAAATCAAGAGGAGACAAATGAGACTATTATATCAATACGGAATTTCAGAAGAGAAAATATGTACAGGACAATGCTCAAGAGATAAGGCTGGTTTTCTTCAGATGGGAAAAACAACTTGATTCTCTTCATCAAAGGAGTGCTTTGAATGTTGAACAAGATAAATAAAAAATCCATCCCTAGACACACTGTGGTGATATGATAACATATCAGTGACAAAGAGACATGAAACTACTCATTAGGCAGAAAGTCAGACTACCTACAATGAAATCACAACATGCAGTATATTATGGTTCTTGGAGAAGGATATCACTGGCAGCTGCAGTATCCAGAGCAGGTTTTCTAGAAGAAACTAAAGTAGATCAGTCTTAAACATATTAAATCTGAATAATAATTAATAAAATAATCTGTCTGTGCATATATGTTCTCCAAGAATATGATTTCAAAAGGGTAGAATTATATTATTATTTTAATGTAGACAATCGTAATCATGTGTTAACATTTATTCATTGGTTTAATGTTACAAGTGCAAGAAGTTTGTAAGTACATTGACAAAATATTACTTACTTAAATTTAATCCCTAAAATAATGCTGTAAGATCGCTATTATATTCCTGTTTTTTGTAGAAAAAAATAACAATTTAATTGTCGAAGGTAATAGCAGAAGAATAAGCATTAAAGCCTAGGTATGGTTCTTTTTTAGCTTCCAAAGTCTTCATGGTGGCACCATGTCCTCTGAAGAGATCAAGCATTACATCATTTTATCTCGGGTCTACTTTCCATGTGGTTGGTCAGATTGACTGTATGTGAATACGCCTGTGACTATTGTGGTTTCTACTGAAATCCAACTGTGTTAGTTGAATACCAACAATTTTTATAAAGGGGTCATAGTGGAGTTTGCTTTACACCTTGCTTTCCACAGAATAGAAATTCCCTAAAAGATAAATAAAATTTTCTTTATGGAACAAAAGGTATCTTGCCTTATTACATTAAATCTGGTAGAAGATGAATATTTTTGTCTTTTAGTTTCTACCTTCTCTGTTATTTAGAAAATGTGAATATAAAAATTGTATTAACATTTCAGACTATCCTAAATTATAGTCTTTGTAACCAACCCTTCCTTTTCCCCAATCATGCACTTAGGAGTGTAGATTTTGGAAATCTGTTATGTCCTTCACATTGACAGTTTATATATACTCTAAAATCCATTTGCAGGGATTTGGATTTTAAACTATTACATAGGAAAATGATTAGTTTTTGAAGTATGCTAACTTTATTGAAAATATAGGCACTTACTTATGATGAAATAATATCCCAGATCTGTAGCCATGCTCTCTGACCCACAGCTGGAATTCAGGCAAGACTTTCAGGTGTATTGCATTATCAAAACCTCCCATTACTTATTCATGGATGCTCACAATGTTTCAAAATATTATACTATCTACTTTCATCTCCTGACTTATGCAATCCATACAGAGTTAGATGAAAAGAGAAACTTGAAATCTTTTAAAACTTTTCTTCACCCTTGAATTTTTTTTCTGCATTTTTCTTAACTTATGGTCTTAGATATTTTCTGCCTCTATTTTTAACGGTATGATTTGTATTTTGAGTAGGACACCAACTTCTTATTCCATTTCAGGAAGATTGTATTTGGAACATCTGTAAGAAGAACCACTCTTCAGCATGATATCAATCATTATATTATAATGCATGATGAATGGAGCTGATCATCATACTATCTTTTGTCTTTTTCTCATGGCACCATAGATGGACACCAATAAATAATTCTTAAGTGAATGAATATATTTTAGTATAGCATATGACTTTTACTTTCACATATATGATTAGTGAAGAGACAATTGTAAATCAGACTTCTGGAAGGAAGGTCAGATTTGGAAGAAAATAGATGCCGGTCCAAACTCTATGGTTGATGGACTGACTATATGATGTTGAGCATCTTGAATTTCACATAGAATATCATATAGCTCTTCTATGGAAATAAAATTTAATAACAAAATAGCTGGTATTCTTGATTATTTAGTAAGTGCTGGGCACACTTCTGGCTGTCACTATATGTACACATTTAATTATATTTACTGACCTATTTATATTTTATATTTATATGACTTATTAATAATATTGCCACTAGGATTTGAGACACTGGAGACAGAAAGAGCTCAATTAGTTTGAAGTCATATAAGCAGTAGGAAGAATGGAATCCATGCAATCTACTTGAAAATATAAGGTTTTACCTTTATGTCACAAATGTTTCCTTGGAAGTGGTGTTGCAAATGAGAATGGCATAATATTTAAATTCCTTCCTGTTCTAATATGGCTTAATTTTTAATTTTACTGCATATCAATAAATTGAATGATAAAATAGAAAGTGGAATCTTTTGAAGATAAAATGCTTTAAAAGCAGGAAATTTAGTTAGGAAAATTCTGTAATGTCTATCTTGTACAATTCTCAAAATAAAAAAAATTACTTTAGCAATTAAGAAATTATACTAGAATTTGTAGGGTTTCAAACTCATGTATTCAAGTTATACTCATTTTTTAATATTCTTTTTTTTATAAAATAGCAAATATATCAAGTATAGGAATAATGTTATCAAGTGTACGGACACGTGAATCATGGAGAGTAAGTATGATTAAAAAGAAATCAAAAAGAAACCAAAAAGAGGTGGTTAAAACTGCATTCTAATGCTGGTTAAATACAAATTTGCTGGTTTCTTATAAGCAATGGATCTTTATCTTCTGTTTATATTCTCCATCTTGCAGCATGATATAATTGTTTATGCATTTACTTAAACTAGGATCATTCATATTTCTTGCTTTCACCAAACATATCCAGCCACTCATTATATTTATTTAATCCCCTAAATGTCAATTGAATTTTTTTCATTTCTCTTTGTCCATGACCTTAGTATCAGTTACCTTCTTTTCTCATTTGGACAATATTCCAAAGTTTTTCTCAGTTTACTATTGATCTTCATCAGGCAACCATTGATGTTTTAAGGACATAACTCCTCCAATGGAAATATAACAAATTGAAATGATTTTTCTTTTAGTTACAAGAACACAGTAAAATGTTTGTAATTATGACAATTTGATATTATCCAAGCAATGGACAACTTGTTTAAAGAAATATAATAGAGCATTGCATATGTGCAGACATCATTACATCACAGAGTTGGCCATACAAGTCATATGGGAAAGATTGTATTAGTCAAAAAGAATGTTGGAACAAAAAGTATGCTGTATGTAAACAAAAAAAATGAATGCCTTCATCATACATACAGATACTACACTTTTGGAAATTCAAAATTGAAATATAAAAAGAAAAGTCACAGTTGGGAAATTACATTTGCAAAATAACAATGTAATATACAATATTCACACAGTAGAAAGATCCAAATACAAATAAAAATGTACAAATAACTCTGTAGATACAAAGGAGATATAAATGAGCAGGCAATTTAAGAGAGAGAACATAATAACAGCCAGTGAACATCTGATATATCCTTAAATGTAAAAACCAAAAGAAAATATTATTTAATGTTTTTCAAACTGACAAAAAAACTAAAAATTTTGATGCTATCAATTATCAATAAGGATGTGGTTGTGGCATGATTGTGGAAATGTAAGTTGGGTTAGGAAAATATAAATGATTACAGAATGTAAAGTAAATTGGAATATACTCTTTGGCAAATAATTAGGCACAATCTAGTACATTTGAAATAAGCACAGGTACAGGTAATGTATTTTGCCATTAGGTACATTAGCTCCAGTGATGTTATGATATATGTAGAGAAAGGTATACCAGAGGACACTATTGGTAAAAGTATCACTATTGGTAAAAATGTTTAAAAATACTTAATTGTCTCCTTTCCCTACTCTCCCCTCACTGTCCCCTCAGAGGGGACTCCTTCTTCAAGACACCATCTTTCATGAAGACTTATCACACCAGTATTTCTCTCTTCTGGTAGTTTTAAAACAGCAAGCAATTTCATAATTGATTTGGGTGATAATTTAACTGGTTTTCTGACTCACAACAACAACAAAAAATAAACTCATGAATATGAACATGGATGGCTTGCCTTGTATGCTAAGATGGTCATCTACCAGTTTGGAGGTTTTACCTTCCGTATCTCTATGCTTTTTATTCTTCACCTGCTTTGTGCCTTCAAACAAATTTGTAATAAATATAGGAACTGGTCTACCTAGAGAGAACAGATGAAGAAAGTATAGATTTTTCTATGCTTAATTTAGAAGAAAAGCAAATGATTCAAGTGGAAGTGACCTGGGAACATAACCGAGACAAAGTCATTTTATCTCAGTTGAAGAGCATGTCCCGAAACCAACAGATGCCTTGTTGTGTGTCAGAGGGGTAGAGAATGAAACAGATCACAGACACAGAAGCTTGATTTTTTTTTAATGGCTGTATTCATTGTAGAAAATGTTTGGGTTCCATATGGTAACTTTTTTGCTTTTTATTTGTTGTCCACCGATTAGTTAAAATTCTTTATGGACTACATCTTACAAATTGTAAGAAAATCAACAACAAACTAACAATAGGAAATGCTGTGAGGAAATTGGAGTTGCTTAATGTCAGGTGTCAACATACAGTCCAATTAATCAATTAATATTTTAAGAAAATATTCATCTTGCATTTTAAAAAAAACCATAAATTTTATAAAGTACTCAATACAAAAATTAGACCAAGGATAATCTTTCTAAACAGTTAAAATACTGTCTTATAAGAAGATGTGAAAACATTATCACTTAGCATTGGCCAATGAGATGTTGCTATAAACTCAGGCATCAGAATAGCTCATCACCTGTGTTTCTGTGGTCACTGAGAACTGAAAGTAAATCTAAGGTCGAAGGCACTTGTGACATTTTTGTGGCAAGCAGTGCTTGAATTCTAATACATTGATGTATTTATCTTTCCCCCTAGATATTAAGTGAATTTTTTACTTCCCATCTATATCTTTAAGTATTCACTGTTCACAACTGACTGGATATTCCTAGGAATTATTTTTGTGCATATGAAATATTCACCAATAATCTTGATTAGATGAATAGTTACAGCTTTCATTATAATGCATTGAATTAGACGAGAAAAATAATACTGATTGAGTAGCAACAAATATTTTCCTGACTAAACTTATAATCAATGAAATCTAACACTCTATATTTAAATTATGTTTACAGGAAAAATTATCATCCAAATTCTCAAAATTAATCATATCAATTCTTCTCAGAAGGAAAATAACATTACAATTAAGAGATACCATCAAAATAATCTTTTCTAAACTTTAAATTTGTATTCTCATTTATTATATAAATACAGGGCAGTAGAACTCATTGCATGCTTTTGTGGGACAGAAAAATATCATAGGTAGAATAAGATATGATCTGTGGTGCACTACAAATAGAGTGTTGTGGAGAAGTTCCAACTCAGGAGGGGACAGTCTGGAATCCATTTCTGGCAAGCTTAAAAACCACTTCACAGGGAGCAAATTAAATTTCTTAAACTTCTGTGATTCATCTGAAGAGAAAAAAAAAGATGTGTACTAACACTTCCTGTTTCAATGGTGAATTCATGTCAAATGCTTAGAAATAGCACACAGAAAATGATATTTTCTATGTATTCTACTCAGAATAATAGTTGTATTGTTATCCACCACTGCAACAGCACATTGCCCTCCCACTATTGAGAGTTAGCATTAATTGATTCATGAGGCACTTGTCTACCTAGCATGTGTATACCTATTTCAATAACAGCTTATTGTATTATTACTCAAATATTAATTATAAGGGATGCATCCAAAAGTTTCCTAGGCAATATTATTCAAGAGTGTAATTGATGAAATTTGTTTTTTTAATTTTAGTAGTTAGTTCAAACTTTTAAATTTATTTTTCTAAAATTTCTGATGTTTGAGGAATTATTGTCACTGAGCCATGCATGGTCAAAATACAGGGCCTATCACATATGTACTTCCCAACTTATACTTTATGTGGCAAAAGATCTAGTAGAAAACTTAGGCATCAGGCAGGAATAGATGGGAAATTTAAACAGGGAGATGGAAATCATAAACAGGAAACAAAATTTCATGTTTTAAGAGATGAAAAGTAACTTTCATGGACTTACTAAATTTTACATGGCTGAGTACTAATGGATACATTTACAGATGAAATCAACACAAATTATTTTAAATGAAACACAAAGAGAAAACAGTGGAAAAAAAACAGTAACAGATCATCCAAAAGCTGTTGGAAATATCAAATGGATTAACATGTATAATTATAGACTATGTAAATATGAGGCAGAAACATTTCCAGAGAGGGATAAATATAAACACAAACAAAAACATACTGAAGCTCATCATCGTCAAACTGAAAAACCTAATGTAAGGATAACAGCATTAAAGGCAGTATGAAAAAAAATGCAACGGTATATTTAAAGCAACTAAAAATGAAAACAAGTTTCTCGTCAAAGACCATGTATGCCAGCAAACAGTGGAGTGATTTTTAAAAAAAATGTGTAAAACGAAGAAGAAAATAGTTAACCTTCAATTTTATAACCATAGGAAATAAAAGTACTAATATCGCAGAAAAAAAGTCTTTCCAGACCACATGACCTTTTTGTGCTAAGGAAAGCACAACATGGAAAAATGAAGACATATTTCCTATTTTCCTTTACTAGTTATGCCCTTTACATGGCCTTAAAATAAAATATTCTTGTCTACTTTTGGAATTTTAAGCAAATCTAGTCACATCATTTGTTTTGCACTTTTCTTAGTGTATATTTTTGTTAGAAAGAACAGATCCATTTCCCTTCATTTTGGCTCCTGTACAATTTCCAGCATATTGTTATTTAGCATCATTTATTATACATTCTTAAGTTGAGGCAGATCAATTTTGTTATCTCTGTCTTTGGATACACCCTACTTTTTTGGTCCTCTTATGTTTCTGATGTTATGGTTTGAAAATCAGCTAAATGAGGATATCCTCAAAATATGATTTCCATGACCTATGTATAGAACCTGAAATTGCTTACTCATTTCTATTGATTTGACAATCTAAGATGAATTGCAAATCTAGATCTAGTCATTATCTATGTTGAGTCAAATTTTAAATAAGACTAATTGACCTAGTAAAGCCAAGTTTAGTAAACTAAACTACTTGTGTTATAAATGGAATAACATTTTGATAGTAGTGTCTCAGAAGGATGGATAAAAAAAAAGGTATTTATAGGATTTGAGCTCCTAAACTCTGTGATATTGGAGTTCTTTCAACACTGGAAATTTTTTGTGATTAGGCAAAGTTTAGGACTTACTAACTTTGGGCTGGTAGCCACAGTAAGGTAAGGTTTTTTGTGTGTCTTAAGTTATTAGTTTTGATAAGTATTTTTTTTTTTCTGTTTAGAGGCTTCTCTATAATAATGTACTTTTCTGCAACAAAATGCTTAGTTATTTTGTTGGGTCCAGCATTGTTTATCACAGGGACAGGTTGTTAGTATCAATTCCCACACATTAAGTTTTTCAATATGTGTTGCTATTTACAACTAAAATTAATATCTCAGTGTTAGAGAAACTCTCAAATGCCCTCCCTTGAAGTGTGAATGGAACCCATGACTTACTTTTATCTAACTGGCAAAGGAGGAAGGATATCACTTTTGTGATTATATTATGTAACATTGTAAGCTAGGTCTGCCTGCAAATCTTCTCCACTGCCTTCTTGGCTTCCAAACCTTGGGAAATGAGTGGCCTTGTTAGGAAGATTCAAGGGCAACCAAATGAAGACCTAGATAACCACAGCAAAAATCCTAGGATGACCTCCAGCAGAAGGCAGTAAGAAAATGAAGTCTTTAGTCCAACAGTCATGAAGAACCAATCACATAACTACACATATGAATGGCAGCATGCTGACACCTTTAGTCTGGGAGAGATCTTAAAGATAGGAGATGGCATATTTTCGATCTACAGACACTGGGGCTGAGGAGAGGGGATAATGCAACACAATGCATTTTGTTTCAACAAATAACAAATGCAAACTCTGAAACAGAATTATTAATTTCTGAGAATAAAAAAGACATTAAAATTTTTCTTTATTTCAATATGCAGCTTTGCTTCTCCCTCTGCTTCCATTTTTTAAAGTATGTTTTCTTATTCTCACAATTTTCTTTGCTTTTATTACCCTATGTTCTCTCCACATTTCCTACACTTTTTATTCTTTCTCTTTGTTTCTTGCTTTTAGTAAATTGGAGTTGAAACTTTAGATATATGACTGGTTGATTATGGAAAGGTCTTGAACATCATATCTTGGCCAGCAGAGATTGATATTCACCTTAGAGTTGAAAAACCTATAGGGTGGTGCTGACTCTTGGGGAAAATTTTTGTTTCTGAGGATTAATTTTTGGCCTGAATACAATTTCTATCCAGAGAATGCATTCTCCTGGACAGAAAGATCCTTTGCCACTGTTAAAAAGCAGAATGCAGGAATAGGGACAAGTGAGAGTTCTTCATTTCCCTTGATCTTATCTGCATAGTAATTCTATTTATACACTGTTTAGAGAGAAAGATAATGTAAGTGTTTTATATTTTCAATTCCATACTTGGAATTTTGGAGGACAATAGGTTGATCAGATGGGGCCTTATCACATGAAACTCAGGACAGTCATATTTGTGCTATTTCTTGCTTTTAATTTTCACTCTGTCTTCATTTACATGCCTTTCTCCCATTCATGCACAGTCATCATTTGCTCTGTCTTTTCCATGAATTCCAAAGATATGAGCCATTTTCTAACACTGGTCAGATTAGCCCAGCTATTTTGCCATTTTCTGCTGCAATTTTTTTTTCAGCTCAGAATACTCTGCTATTCCATCTAGATCTTGACAGCAAGAGAAGCTCTGATCATGCTTTATCTCAAATGCACCCTGACCACTGTGACAGTTCTGGTGCCAGCAGTCCAATGACAATCCATCCTTTGTTCTGTGCCAGAGGTGCTCTGGCCCTCAGCTCTACTTAGAAGCCATGATGCCCGTCATTATATCTGCCTGCCTCACCAGAGTCTATGATTCTTGAGAGAAAATTGCTCTTTTACTTAAGCCTCTTCTCTCTAGGGCTGAATGCTGTAGATTTCACAAAATATTTGCTCAATATATTTTTGATACCAGTTCATCAACACAACTAAAAGTAAAAACTCACCCTCCAAAAGACGATAATTTATTTTGAAGTGGAAAATAAACATGTGCCTTTGTGAAATTGGTACAAAATCAATATTAATAAATCAAATATACCAATTGAAGACATGTTCCTGAAGCAATCAAAGAATAATGCTCCAAATCTACTTTTCCAAGCCATTCCTTACTACGCAGAATTGGCAAGCATATGAAATTTAGGTCAATTTACCTTCTGGTCAGCAGGAATACAATTGCAAACTTCAGTAACTTGCAGAGCAGAAACATTCTCATATTTTCTTTAGGAGTCTTGAGATCATAAACTTTTATACATTTCAATGTATGTTAGAACCTCATTTTCTTTTAGTAAGCTGTAAATATTTCCTCTGCTTTACCATCTTCTCTACAACAATTTGGGGAAACAAGTTATATAAATATTTATATGCAACATTTCTAATTTAAAGTCTATATAATCAAGTAGCTGTTAGAAAAGTAATTAAAAAACCAAATGAAAACCTAGAAAAACATTATGTATATATTTAGATATCTCCTATTTCAACTGCTTTCACAAATGTATTTGTCATTCAAACTGTAGAAAATGGAGTTAATGTTCCAGTTTACCACACTTTTATAGAACAGGAAATATATTTCAATATACATGAAACACAGCTAATTTTTGTGTCCATTTATAAAATTAAAATGTCCTTAGGACTTAAAAATTCCTATGCTAAAATGGAAACTGATTTATTTTATTTATTTATTTTTTTTTTTTTGGGTAAAAAAAGTTGCAGGGACTCCATAATATTTTTTATAAATAATGTTCACTCTTTTGAAGTTCACACCAATGTGGCCACCTTATCAGAAAAAAAGAACATAGTGAAAAAAATAACAAAGCATTTAGCAATATCGAGTGATTTCTTAGACATTTTAACTTCACAGTTTATTTTGTAAATGTCATCAGGGAGAAGGTACAACATGCCAAAGATGTGGCTTCAATTCTGAGTAAGGATGTGACAAATTGCACAACTGACTGTGCCTTAGTCTTTTGGAAGATCATTCATTATAGGACATCAATAACTTTGACATCTCGAGCATTTTGCTTTTCTTATGAAATTGAAAGTATGTTTAAAGTTTTCTAAAATATAAACTTCAAGCAAGTTAGTATTTAACTGTTTCACAACGAAGAATTAGTCAGTTAAGAGAATAATATGTAGACTAAGAACTGTTCCATTTTGAATTATAAAAATTGTGCAAGTATGTGTGTACTTTTAAGATATTAGGCATATTCTCATTTACAAGAGGTCATGCAACACAAAGCCCAGAGACTGGTGGATTTTATCAAACCATAGCAATTTTTCTTTAAATTAATACCCTTTTCTATATTTAATGTATTATTAATAAATCAAATAATTTCATTGAGTATCTAAGTATTTAATTTGGCTCTTTTTTTTCTTAAATTTAGTCTTAAGGAATAATTAACAGAATAATACTTGCTGTTGAGTTTTGCAAGGGATTTGAAACTTTGTTATGCAATTTACTCTATAATTTTTCACAGAGTCACAAACATACTCAATTAAGTTCATTCAAAATAAATTATTTGGGATATGAATGCCATACATGTTAATAGTCAAAAGGAAACCAACACAAATCCAATAAATCTAACTATTAAACTGAAACTACTAGAGGGGGAGAATGAGACAGGGGAGTAGTATGGGAGGGACCAAAAAAGATGAGGGTGGAGGATGATGAGTTTCTTAGAGTTGGGTTTGGTATAATGACATCCATCTGAAGAGGTGTGCACCTGTACCCCTAAATCATAGACAGTTGTAAATCACTGTTACCTCAATAAGAATCTAACTAAAAGAAAAAGATACCATGTATTTTATTAAAAATAAGCATAATTTCAAAATGTCATATAATTCCCTTTCATGTTATTTTCTAAAACCATGAAAATTTACAACCCATTTACAAATATCCCTGGAGTCTTTAAGTAGAGTTTGGTGAATGACTTTTGATTCCTGTGTGACTCTAGAGAGTGACTATCCCCTCCTGAACATGCCTGCTCTCACCTCTCTCACCCCACTCATGACTTTGGGCACAGGAAGTGGAACATATGTGAGCTTTGCTGACATGTATATCTTCCACCATTATACCTGAGTCATTGGTCACAGTGTCAGGAGAGTTAAAGGAGAAAGTTGAATGAAAATCAGAATTTGATGACTAGATGGTGATTAAGGAAAACAAAACACCTTTCAGGAATGCTAGAGATAGCAAAAAAATCGGGGGGGGGGTTAAGTTTAAAGGTCAAGAAAGATTATTTGGGTGTATTTTTTAGGCCAGAGGAGGTGGATAAAGAATATCTGGGTGGTAAATAGAGTTGGACACAAAGGGTATAAATGAATTTATTTATTTTTTTTAGCAAAGTCCTGAATGATAGGTGAATGAGTTTCCTTTATGTCAAATTCTTGAAAAGTTGGTAGAATGAACCCCATCACTTGTTTAAAGTCCCTGTCTATATTTTACATTGTAAGAAGACAATTTTTAAATCATTTTTTGAATAAATATCTATTCTAAAGGAATGACTCCAGGTCCACATGCTTCACAAATTATACAAAAATGTATTTTCATTATTTATTTCAAACTAAGATTTGCCCCATGTACCTGTACATAAATCCCTTTGGTATAATTTGTGGGCAGTTTATAGAAATAGAAGCATTGTTTTGTGTAATGCAACTATCCTATTCATGACATCAATTGTAGTGCAGGCTCTCCAATCTACTTAGGATCTTTATTGGTATTACCAGTTACACAGATTCATCAGGTAGGTCAGAGCCAGGGCTGGGGGTGCTAGGAAGCAGGTGAGCTCCTTATCACACAGAAATCTTCCTCCTCCTCCCTCTGGTTTCTTTCTCTGGCATTTTCTTCTCATTCACTCTTTACTGTGCTTGCCTCTTTCCTCCTCCTTGCTCTCCCACCCTTGGTCTCCCACCCTGGGCTGACACTGCCCTTTCAGCCCTTACTCCCAGGTCCAGGTGTGCCCACTCACAAGTACACACCTACTGGGCCAGGCATACACAATCACCAGGAGGGCTTGATATCACAGAAGCCATTCTTAAAGTCCAATGGAGAAAAAAAAACCTGACCAACTCATTTACTCTATACTTGTAATGCAGGGTTTCTGCATTTTGAAAATTAAGCTCTAGTGTAACAACAATGCTGTTTAAATTCGTTAAAGACATATTTAAATAGAATTGTTTGGGTATTTAGGAAAATATGAGTGTTCTTGCCATATATTTGATGAACATTTAGTTCAACAAAAATAAGCCAGTTGACTGACTGCATATTTAGTTTCATGGTGCTACTCTAATAAATCACTAGAACAGATGTTTAAAACAACAAACTTGTGTTCTTAGAGTGGAAGTCCAGTCTGGGCCTCATGGAGCTACACAAAATTCCTTCTGAAACTGGGTGCCCCTCTCCCACCCTTGGGTTATGGCAGTTGGCCCCTCCTCAGCCCCTCCCTCTTGGGGCCATGGCAGTTAAAAACTAAGATGAAGCAGCTGGAGGAAGATTTTGCAGGAGAAGCAGAGAGAGGAGTAGTGGGACCATGTGAAGCTGATAGCTGAAAGGTTTTGGCACCTGTTGAAGGACGCAAGAGCGGCCTTCCAGGGAGGAGAGAAGAGAATGGCAGGCAGATAAAGAGTAACCTGAGTAGGCAGGGCATGGTGGAGTGTGCTTTAAGTGACAGCTTGTAAGCGACAGCTTGTGGAGTCGCAGAGTCCCAAAAAAATGGCCGAGCGTGGTGGTGCGCGCCTGTAATCCCAGCAACCTGGGAGGCTGATGCTGGGGATTGCTTGAATCTGTGGTACTTCGGGCAATGTGAGCTTGCGATTCCATGGGCAAAAACAGCGAGAGCTAGTCTTAAAAAAAAAAAAAAGTAGCCCAAGTAACCTGGCTGGGCAGAAGCCCCCTGGAAGAGTGAGCTGGTGGTGGCGAGGAGTCATGGTGGTCAGCAGAAAAGGGTCAGTGTGGAGAGTGTGACACTGTAGCAAGGTGGCCTGGAAAGCTAGTGCCTGGCTATGGCCAGAAATTTGGAAAGCTGATTTGTGCATCAGCAATTGTGGAAGAAGTTTGAAGCACCTTGAAGAAGTGGAGCAGCTCGGGATACTGGAGAGAGGAAGAAAAGAGAAGGTGGACTTTGCAGAGTGCCAAACTCTGAGGTTTGGAGGGGCAAAGGAGCATCATCTTGGACTGTGTCTTTGGGACTTTTGGGACCGAGAATGGTGAGTGGGGTAAGATAACTGCCACTTGTGGCTTTAAGGACATTTTGTTTTCCTTGTTGAACTCCCTTGTTAATAAAATCCCTTGTAAACTGCATTTTGAGTGGCAACTGCTACACACAGGTGATATGGACCTGGGCTTGTAAGTCAGAGGTTTTTGCCTCCTTTGAACCATGATTTCACATCTGGGGGCCCTAGGAGAGATTCTATACTGATTTTTCAAACTTTAAGAGGACATTAAGTGACAGGGCTCCAGCCCCTTCCTGTCTTGCTGTCTTCAAAGTCAGAGAAGCTTCCTGCTTCTGAAATCCTGCATTTCTCTTCAACTTTAAATATTCTGATGGTTCTACTCGATGCACCTGGGTAACCCAGGCAACTCTATTTTATGATCAGAGATTAGCAACCTTAATTCAATTTGCAGCTCTAATTCCTCCTTGACATATAATACAACATAGTCACAGAGTTCAGAAACTAGCATGTTAAAATTAGAGATTTTAAAAATAATTTGGATTCCTTATTTAGTAAACTAAAATCAATTCCTAAGCATTCAAAAATATGAAATTTTTTAAATAATGTTGAAAAGGAATCCTGTTTTTCTTTAGATTGTTCATTTCTCTTTTTTCCAAAATAGATGCTGATTTTTAACATCTTCAGAAACGTTCAGTTAAAACAATATCTTATGTCAAGACTTTCTTCTAGTTCACAGGGACTAGTTATTGAAGCTCCAAATATCCTTCACCAGTGAGCTCCCTCAGCAATGCCTCTGCCTTTATTCACTTGAGAGATATTTTACTGAACATCTTTAGTTCAGCTTGCCTAGAAGCAGACCTGTTGTGGGGATTCTGTTGTGATTTATTGTGGATTCATTCTTAGAAGGGGGCTGAGGAATTGGAAGAGCTTTTCAGAGAGAAAGCTAAGTGAGAATGTGGTCTCTGATGGGGACTATCATTATTCAAATCAAATATGAAATTCAAATTCAAATATGAAAGAAATTGTGAAGCGCAAATAACACAAAAACATTTGCCTTTGTTGGCTGGTGTGAAGCAGAAAAACTTCCATTCATTTTTAAAATTATTAAATAATTTATTTATATATACATTTCACATCTCTGTGATCTCTGGGGTTTACCTCCCTCCCTGACCATTCCCACCCTGTCCCACCCTCCCAAGTTGTGTACTTCAATTTGGTTGTTGGCTTGTTTTGACTTTTCTTGGTGGGTTTTTCTTTATCTTTCCCATGTCCATTATAGTAGTGAAACCATTTGGTTTCTGTCTTTTTCTTTTTGTTTCTGCTAGTATGAATTCTTCTAAGTCCATCCATGTTATCATAAAATTGTCTAATTTGTCATTTTTAATTGGTGAATAATATTCCATTGTGTATATATACCACATTTTTGTTCATCCAGTCATCTCCTTTGGGACATTTTGGTTGCTTCCATATCCTTGCAATTATAAATAGTGCTGCAATAAACATCCGAGTACAGGTGCCCCTTTGTACCCACACTGAAATCTCCTTTCGGTAGATTCCCAAGAGAGCATTTGCTGGGTCATATGGCAGTTCCATTTTCATTAATTTGAGGACCCTCCACACAGCTTTCCATAGAGGTTGGATCAGTTTACATTCCCACCAGCAGTGTGTGTCCCCTTCTCTCCTCATTCTCGCCAGCACTTGTTGTTGCCCATTTTATGGATGTGGGTCTGGTCATCGTTCCAAAAGTAATCTACAGATTCAATGCAGTTCCTAAAAAAATTCCAATGACATTCTTTAAAGAGATAGAAAAACAATTACAGAAGTTCATATGGAATAACAAAAGACCTCAAATATCAAAAAGCCTTCTGGCCAATAAAAGAGAGAATGGAGGGCCAACTATCCCAGATCATACTACAAATTATACTACAAAGCCATAATAATTAAAACAGCCTGGTACTGGTACAACAACAGACAATCAGACAAATGGCACAGAATTGAGTGCTCGGAAATAAAACCACACATATATAGTCAACTAATCTTTGACAAAGGGGGTAAAACTTACATTGGAACAAAGATAGCCTCTTCAATAAATTGTGCTGGGAAAATTGAACTAAGACCTGCAAAAAAAAAAAAAAAAATGGACCAAGGCAACATCCTCACACCTTGTGTGAAAACCAACTCCAAATGGGTAAAAGACTTAAATGTCAGACCGGAAACCATAACATACATAGAAAAAAACTTGGGACAAACCCTCCAGGAATTACAATTCAGAAACTCCTTTCTGGAAAAATCTACTGATGGCACAAAGTTGAAGGAAAACAAACACATGGACTACATCAAACTAAAAAGCTTCTCTACAGCAAAAGAGATGGCAGAAAAAACTAAAAGAAGCCCAACTGAACGGGAAAAATTTTTGCCTTCCACTAGAATGATAAGGGTTTAATAACAAAGATCCACAAGGAACTCACACAATTAAATGCAAAACAAGAAGCCCAATCATAAAATGGGGAGAAGAACTAAAACCAAACTTCTCCAAAGAGGAAATACAAATGACCAACAGGCACATGAAAAATTGCTCAGTCACTAGCAATAAGGGAAATGCAAATCAAAACCACAATGAAAACCTCCATTCTTGTTAGTTGCTAATGACTGAGTACTAGAGGAGAGGGTGGTCTCTGTCAGCACTCACCTCAGTTGGCTAAGTGTGCACCTGCCTTCTGGAGGCCCTTCACATTTTCTGTCTTCCTCTTGGAGAAGCCACACATTGCTCACAGGTTCAGATATTTCACAGGGAGTGGGCTCAATGAATGCTGCTATCTTTGCACCTGCTAACTAGAAGTGAGACCATACATCCATGCAAAAATAAGTAATGCAATTTCAAAAAATTATCATAGAGAGAGTAAAGCAGATTAATGGAGAGAGTAGTTGGAAAAAAAAGTAACTGAAAAAAAAGCTAGGGGAGTTTTTCCCCCTCCATCATTTATGAGTAGACAATCTAGATGCAAAAGAAAAGGGAATACTTGAGCAAAGACTTTAATGGTAAGAAAGACCCAGCTCTGGGGAATGTGGGGGGAAGGGATGAGCACAGCATTTGCAGCAACTGTAAAGGTGTGCAGTGAGGATGGGCATGACTGATTTATCCTGGGAGGGGTCAGAAATGAGCAGATGGAACTGTGAAGTGAGTGGGGGTAGATGATGGGGGACAAGATTAGTCAGGGTATGTGCCTGGGTTTTATTTCAAATAATGTTGCATGTAATAGAATGCTAGTCAAGAGTTATCAGCAACAGGATTACATATATTGTACCATTCAGAGATGAGAATGTTCCCTTTGGTGTTTGTGTAGAGACTGAACTCTCACAAATCAGATGGAGAAAAGGGCTAAAGAAGAAGGCTGTTGGAGTTGGTTATGTGAAAGATGATGGGCCTTTAATCAGTGTAGAAAAGCAAGGCCAGGTGTGAAATGTGTTCAAGTGAGAAGACAGATGATTCAGATGTTTGGGGTGTGTGTGTTGAGAGGTTGAGAAAGTCATTGAAAGAACTTAACTAGCTCACTGAAATACCATTTACCAGGATACTGAAGACTGGAACTGGATGGTTTGGGGTTGGTGAGCAAGGCTGGGAATGTAGTATCTATCATAGGTACATAAACATATATTTAAAAAAATCAAAGGCTTGAGTACAAATGTATATGTGTAATAAAGAGATAAACTACTGAGGTTAAATGAAATTTCCAAGGATATGAAAAATAGAAGCAGATATCTAAAAAAAAATCATAGGTTAGACTTTGGATTATCCAAACTATTTCATTTCATCACAATCCCTGCGGACCCTCACAGAATATTGCATCCTCCAGAAAATCAAATACCAGTTAAGTTACAAACATCATCACTCCAAGATTTTACTACTCCTTCCTTTTCATACATGGAGTTAATTAAATGTGGCAATACAGACACCTCAATAATGAATCAATTCTACATTAAGGATTAGCTGTCTGTGTTTTCAGAATTTATCAAATAAGAGACAATCTGGTAACACAGAAAGAACAATTTGCTTGAAGTTCAAAGAACCAAGTTTGAATTCTCTGCTTGGAACTTATAACCTTGGCAAGCAAGTGTTTATTAGTTTCTTTAGAATCAATTAGAGGTAAGAATATCTTCATTATATTCTTCAGTGTAAAATACATTGTTAGTAGGATAGGAAGGGAATTGTCTTTTTAGTCTGCATTTATAAACACATATGTGTTCTGGAAGCCTCTCCCCACTAGAAGTACGGATCCCTAGAAGGCCTGACTCAGCCTGACTTCTCCCTGTGACTCTCTCTAATCTCTACATCTATCTGTATATATTATATATAGCTTATATATACATATGTATATATTTAAATTATATCTATATATCATTATGTATCATACATAATATATATGTCTATGTTATATAAAATATATAATATATGGATTATATATTAACACATTATACATAATATATAGCTATTATATATAGATATTGATATCCATATTATATTTTATATATTTATATATCATATATAATATACATTATATTTCACAATATATAATATGTAATATATTATCATTTAATATATTATACATTATGCTTATAATATATAGCATATATAGTATAAAATATATAATTATATACCACATATAATGATATATAATATATGTTCATATTATATATATTATTTATATAATTTTTATTAATCATTTGGTTGTCATATTTATGTGTATGTGTATATATATATATATGCAATTTTTTATGGTGAGCTTTAGTCTGGGGGTTGAACCTGTCTTCAGCAGCTAGGTCAAGTCAGGATTAGAGTGACGTCTGATTGGCCTGAAACTTTCTCCTTATTGTCTTTTTGCACAAACCCAGGTCTCCCAGCTTCAGAGCAGTCTCCTCCATGTGTGGTGTCCTGCAATAGTCTGTGTGCTCCCACTGAAACTTGCCCAACTGAGCTGTGAATGGCTGGCAAGACAAGTCTTCCCTATGCTGTTTGAATCTGGGGCTGTCCCTAGGTATTGTCTGTGGATTATTCTCAGGGATCCTATATAGCTCTTGCATCTATAACTGGGATTCTTGCACCACAGTACCTTATTTAGTCTGACCTGGGAACAGAGAGTTAGGTTTATGGTTTGTTTTGCTCCTTAGTGCTGACAAGGGTGTCCCCCCATGGCAATGGAGGTGGCTGTGGGGACACCTCATAATGGCTATGGAATGTTCTGTCCTCTATAGGAGTCAGAGGGGGATTGGGCTTTATGGCTTTCCCAAAGCTGTTTATTCCTTTCCCCAGGCATATATCATTTGATGAAACTTTTTAAGGGTATCTGGTAAGGGTCTCAGAAAACCCATGAGTGGGTGTGAATTCTCCTTTATCTGTGGTTCCCATGATCTTAGGGACTGTTTTCTTCAGATTTATATATTGAAGCCCTAATCCCTAGTATATTGAAATGTGACTATATTTGGAGTTAGGACCTTTACCCAGGAAACTAAATAAAGCAGGTTCAGTTAGGGTGGGCTCTAAAACAATCTGACAGGTGCCCTTATAATTAGAAACACAGAGGGGACACAGAGGAAGACAACATGGATGCAGGTGCACAGGGACAAGATCAAGTGAGGACACAAGAAGAAGGAGGCCATGGGAAAGTCAAAGAAGGAGGTCTCCCAAGAAACTTACCCTGACTGCCTCTTAATATTGGACGTTTGACCTCCAGAATTATGAGAAAACAAATTTCCCTTCGGTAAGTCAAATCATAGGCAGTACTTTGTTATGGAAGCCAAAACCAAAACAACACAAAAACATGGGACTTCTATATCACTTGCTAACCTACATTAATACTTTAATGATTTGCTAAATAATTTGTTTACCTCAGATACATCTCCTTGCTTGAGGAAAATAAGTGCTGATGCCCAATCTCTCCTCAGAGCACCTGTCTGATCTTAGACCTGTATTAGAGGTCTTCCCTCAAGCTCTACTTCTCCTTGGAATTCAAGAGTAGTTAACAGTTTGCAGGTTATTCAGCTATTTCTGTTTTTGGGTGAAGGTCAGCTGTGATGTTCTTTCCAGGAATTTGTGAGCTAAGTGGGAAACCTGGCAGTTACCCATGATTTTTACATCCCACTATTACTTGTATTTCTGTATTGATACACTAAAGAAGGTTATTACTCTCCTTTAGAACAATGTGATTTATGTTGAATTTGGCAGAACAATTTTCTCTGTATCATCCAAAGGTTTAAGTGCTATTTGCATCAAGACTACACCTATGCTTTATAGTAATTTTCTCAATAGAGTTATTTAATGTTTTAAGGAAGAAGATTTAACTTAAAATATATAAACACAGGAGTCTCATTTGTAATGATTTATGAAATCATTTATTTTTTAGAAATCACTGATGGTTGATGACTTCAGACTCTATAAAACTCTATAAAAAACCAAAATCCCTATCTTTTAATAATAATCAAGAAAATGGGTAGTCTTTTACAAATAAATTGACACACTCAATTGTCATAAAAGTTAACCAGAAAAAATGTTTATAATAGCAATTATTTATTTCTTAAATAATTATGAACCTAATTATCAATGAATTCTTTAATATGACAACTTTCTTTGAATAAAATTAGATTATATAGCTCACTTTTATTAAGACTTTATGCTCATTATGTCATGAAAATATTATACTCTCTACTTATGTAAACTTAATTGCACTTTAAGATAGCTCAGTATTTCCACACTGCCAAATGCTTATTTATGCCCCTCAAGTTGGCAAAATGGATAGCAGAAATCTTGACTGAAATAATGTCTTTAATTTAAACTTAATAAACTTTTATTGCTGAATATGCCCCTTTATATGAAAATTTCAGAATGTTTTTAGATCTTGATGATGTAACTCATCAGGTGCATTGGCTATCTGAACTTTGTTCCATCTATGAATTTTATAAAGAGTCACTATTTTACAATAAAGAGAATGATTAAAATGAATGGTCATCAAGCTTAAAGACAACTAATCTCATTTTCAGGGATGCTTTTGTTGATATTCATGCTTTAAAATACATTTTTATGTTCCATGATTTAGAATGTAGTTCAGCAATGATTAAATTATGTGCCACACAATTGTACTGGAAGATGAATAATTAAAAAATAACACACAATCCAATTCCTTTGTGTTCTTGAAATCAATTACAAGGAATACATAGTTGGTAATAAATATGATTATCAGAGTGCATGGTGAATGCATATGTTACAGAAATTATTATCATCCTGTTCTAGCCACTTCAACTAGCTTTTAATAGAAAATAATTAACGTTCAATATAATTGAGATGTAAACCTAACCTGAGTCCATTTTTATATGGTAAATGTGACAAAGAAATTGGATTTTTGGCATAAAGTTGGATAACCTTTTAAGTTTATTTTACTTACATTCTTCTTGGACCTAAAGCTATCAGATACTAAGCAATATGACTGGTACAAAGATAAGCTGTTAAAGAGCTGGTGAAATTTTAATTGTGCTCTTGAAATCAAGACAATTTGCCAACAAAGCTGGAGATTTTATGGATGAATTAGAAAAATTAAAAAATATGAACTTATGTTAAGTTTAAGAAGGCAACTGCATCACTTTATTTTAAAATAGAGAAATTGATATCATCTTAATCTGCATAGGTAGAGGAATGATAATAATAAAACCTCAAGAAATATTCATTTGAATTTCTCAAATGAATATTTGAGAAATATATCTACCTAATATACATCTATCTAAATGTATCTGCAAACAATTAAAATATAAGTATCAGGCAAGAGGACATTTTTGTGTTAACATATAAGATTAAAAAAATTTAACTGCATTAGTGACATTTCTCATGTGATGAAATATCAGCTAATTGACTGGAAGTATGTTAGCAGGAAAGAAAGTC
Organism: Uropsilus gracilis; assembly: GCA_004024945.1. Classification (NCBI taxonomy): domain Eukaryota; kingdom Metazoa; phylum Chordata; class Mammalia; order Eulipotyphla; family Talpidae; genus Uropsilus; species Uropsilus gracilis. The sequence goes on from PVHY01005520.1 coordinate 40,105, forward strand.
ACATTCATTAATAGTTAATGGTGTGAGATAAATGAGTGAAATAAAACCAGAATATTGATATAAATCCTTGTGGTCCACCAAGCATGTGTAAGGCTTTAAGCACTAAAAGATAGGGAATATAAAGTTAAGAACCAATTTCTACCTTCCAGTAGGCTAATGGAGAAGAGAAGACACAGCATTAAAAGGCCAGTGGTGGTTCATGATAAAAAAAAGAAAAAAATCAAAGCAGTGACTTAATGAGGGGTAGATCCTTAATACTGAGGAGAGTCAGAGAGATACTTCAAGGAAGAAGGGAAGGAGACCTACACTGATGGACCCACACTAAGGAGCTGGTGCACTCTCCACTAACAGGGAGGGAATGGCCCTACATACCAGGCAGAAGAATCATGAAGACACATTCAAACGAATGAGATCCTTGTGGATTGTGAGAAGCCACAGCACAAGCAGAAGGGATGCCTTTATAAGAATAAAAACAAATAACCTTGTGTTAGAGAGATTGGAGGATGTAGAGCAATAGGTTTAAACACCAGTATTGGCATTTAGTTCCTGACTAATTTTCTAAATGTATCCTTCTCAAGAAGCTAAAGGTGGGACATGGGGTGGTATCAGTGAACGGGAGTCCTTCAGCTGCTCTACAGGTTCTCACTTCCCTTTGTGGGTCTGGCCATTCCTGACCTGATATACTTCAAAATTAATTAGCATTTTCACAAACTGGTTTCAAAATTAGTATTTTCACAAACTGGTTGCCTCTTTCAAAGTCAACCATCTTTGATAACCACTCTACCCACTAAGCTCTACCAGAGCTCTGGTTGGGAGTCACCCTATTCTGGCACCAGACCTTGCTAAGAAGTGAACATGCTCAGTCCAGGCTTAGAGGCTTCTTTGCTGACACCACAGTCTGAACACAAGTATCTCCCCAGCCTTACCCACCATCCCATCCATACATTGAAGTCCTGATCCCCAGTGTGAAGGGTACTGGGTATGAGGAAGTGGGTCTTGGCAAATCACAATTGAAGGGGTGGAGCCCTCATGATTGGTGTCAGTGCCTTCCCAAGAAAGACCCAGGATGTGTCCTTGACCTTTTTTTAAGGGAGGCTGCAGTGATCAGTGCTGGGTCTAAGACATTCTTCACCAGAAGATGACCATGCTGACCTTGTACTTCCTTATCTCCAGAGTGGTAGGAAGATATATCTGGTGTTTCTAAGTCACCCAGTCTTGGCTCAGATGCACAAACACACTTAGAATTTTCATAGAACACAGTTCTTAGCTTTATATGGGCCCTGCTGCATGAAGTCAAATCAAGAGCTACAGACCAGTTTCAGGGACAGGGAATGACACCGTGTTAAATGCAGACTACTCTACGCCCAGATCTCTCAGAAGACCAAGGTACAATTAGAAATTAAATGGTTAATGATGGTATGTCACTCATTATGTTTATATTGATTTGGATTTGGAGAATAGGCCAAATAGGCTATTGGGAAGAATACCTCTGCTGGTCAGTGCATGATGGCAAGGTTGGCTTCTCACTCACCTCTGGGAATTTGTAATTCAGGGGGTTCCATCTTTCTCTGATAAGAATGATTCACTGGACTGTTTATACAGATAATTGTATTTTGTTGAACATATGATTTTTTCTCAGAGTAAGAAATTTATATGCATCCTGGAGAGTGCCCATGCTATTCACCCATAAAATGCAAATTCAGTGAATGGTCCTCCAGCCTCCTGGAGGGGGGGGGGGGGGGGGGGCATGCTAAGTGTGTTCTTATCCCTGGGTGTGGGATTAGGCTCAATTTGAAGGAGGACTCCAGAGCTGTGCTGGACCTCCTGTAGACCTTGCAGATGCCTCTTCTTACTGGTTGTTCTTTGTCTCTTTTGGTTGTGGGTTTGAAGACTTGCTGAAAGCTAGGAATCCTTCCTGGGATTCACTAAACCTGAGGTCATCATGGTGATCCTTCCACAGCATAAAAGAACTTTCTGTCTTTGTAGGTTCGTATTTGTTGTCAAAACTGATTGAAGAGTACACTTAAGATCTGTGTATTATTCCTCACAAAATTATCAGGTGGAGAACATGATCAATAAAACTAACAAAATGAAATGATGTTGGATGTTCACCTTCTGCTGTAAGTTCCAGGAAGTCCAATGGTGGCACAAAGCAAACAACATTGAGACTAATGATGATGAAGACAGATTTCCTGTCATTTTAGGATAAAGGAAGTCACTTAGGAAGAGGAACTTCTCCACTTTCCTGTTCCAACACACCTGTAGAAGTGACATTCTAGTAAGTCCTGAGAAACTAGCTAGTCTACTTGGACATGAGGTTATTTTTGAAAGGTTTTAACTTAGCATTACATTTGAATAAAATGAATTTTCCCCCAATATTTTTTCTAAGGTGGGAGAAGAAAGAAATTAGGTATTAGGACACATGGCTTGCTATGATTCAAACCAGTTTTCCCATTCCAAATGAACGCAATTCATAGGTTCCCAGCTTGTTGTGAGAAGTGTGCCAGTCTTTCCAGGAAAGACCTGATACACGAGTCAGTGCTGTGTGTGTGTGTGTGTGTGTGTTTGTTTGTTTGTGTTTGTGTGTGTATATGGCTGTGTTGCCTCACCACATGGGATGCTTCACAAACACTAAATGCAGATTAGTAAGTATTCTAGACAAGTGGCAATAGAGTTTGTTTTTCTAGTAGGCATTTCAGTGGGAAAAGCTTCTGTCATCAAAACAGGAATATTCCATGGTCAGTTTTTGCTGACATTTCCATGACAGTGTGAAAAGTGAACATTTAGGGAGCAAAAAGGCATTCAACATTTACCAAACTCATTTGTCCAGAAATTACCTTCTAATTTCAGGAGATCTTTCTCAAGTATAGAGTTTGGTGAGATCCTGTTTGGAACACTTCTTTTTTTTTTTTGAAAAAGTGATAACACAAAGGAAAAAATAATTGGCCTTATTTTTGGTTTTACTAAACCTCAAAGCCTAAACTAGTGTACATTTGAATAAGAAATTATGTACTGATACAATTAGTATGAACTATATAGTGTGTTTTTATACATAAATATTAGTAAGTAGAGTTAGCACTAATGTTTTAAAGTAAACCAAGGCAATTGAGAGTCTATATTTAAACACAGAATTCTCATTTTGCTGACTTGTTAGATTTAGCAGAGAGAGTGGAGATAGGCTATGCTAAGTCTTCTTCTCATCGGTATAAATAGTTTAATGAGAAATTTGCAGGTGTCAGATGGGTTAGCAATAAAGAGATCTTTCCCCACTGTGTTTGTTTAATTAGGATTGGTATATCCAGATGTTTTCTATGGGGCGGTAGAAAGATTCACACAACACAAAAGGGGGACATGAATTTTACAGCATTCCTTAGCTGATGTGTTTAATTTAAAACACCTCCCATCATGCTCTCCACCCTCCTCAATTGTTTTATAGAACACTGTTTTAGTATTTTACCAAATGGAATTCTCAAGAAACCAGTCATTTTGTATTACCCGCAGAAAAAAATTATTAGTCTAAAAGTCAGTTCATCATCTCCCCTATACCAATAGATGTTTGAAAGAATCCTCATAAAAATTCAGAGCTAAGGTTGTATATTAGACAGGTGGAATAAATCAAGGGGGTAAAAATTATTTTTTTCTTCCTTAGAAAGCATCAAGTCAGTAAGAAATGACAGTCTTGTCTAGAATGTAAGAATCTGGAGATGTCCTCTAAAGTAATGGCTATGCACTGTCATGTCTTAACATCATATTTTTAAAGTCTTAGGAATTTCTCTGATCCCATGATAAAAGGAAATGGACCACATTACTTTTAAGGAAATCGCTTATTTTATGATGCAGTGTATATATTGAGCATAGTAATACCACAAATCTATTTTAATAATCATATTCATGTAATCCTTAAATTTCAAAGACATGTAGGTTTTAGATTTTATTACTATCTTTTAAGTTCTGAAAGATAAGTTTACATAAATTTTCATCCAGGCGAGAGCTTAGATTTCCCAGGATTTGCTGAATGATTAACTCAGTGGATTTTAATGGTTGTGAGGGGAAGAAGTGATGTGTAAAATAGTCAAAATGTACCAATTTGGAGCTTACAGAAAACCATGCAATCTGTAATGCACAGATATCATACTTCCTGTCTAATCTACTCATTCTTCCTATGAACATGCCACTGTGAGTGTGTTTTCACCACTGGTCTTGTCTTTCAAGCAGTGAGATGCCTGCAACTGATAATCCTGACACTAGCTGATGCAATGCTTAACACCATTTAATAATCATGCATCAAGAAATGATTATGCAATTTAGAGATTATGGAAATTAAGCTATCTTAATGATGAGACAGGTGATGGATGATTTTGGGTGACAGACTTGATATATTCAAGCCTAGGTGATAACTGCCTACTGACAGGCCCACATCCTTAACATCATGTTCATCAACTTCTTTTTCAAACAATGAAACTTGCAATATTCTTTGGTAGTTGGTTAAACATAACTTGAAACTCATATAAGATGCTAGACACAATCTCTCCTGAATTCTCAGTATGAAAACTAGGTTGTGTTGTCCTTTATTAACTGGGGATAGACTTCATTACTTAATATAATATTAGCAAACTTAAAGTGACAATATGAAAAAATGTTAACATATAGTGAGGAGGTAAGGATGCTTTTCACAGGAATGCAGGTTTGATTGAACTTTTGAAAATCAATCAGTGCATTTTACTTTGAGTATAAAGGAAACACTAAAATTATGTAGATAAGTTACAAAAGCATCTGAAAAAGGTAGAGACCTATTTATGATAAACTATCTGTAAGCTAGGACTGAAAAATAAAAACTTCCTCAATCTACTAAAGTACATCAATTGAACTCCCCATCTCATTATTCTAATACCATGAACTACAATTATTTATTGATCAGTAGCTCTTAGAATCAGAAACAAGAACAATTCCTCTCTTACCATTTATATTCAGTATTTTTCTTGTGTCTTAGCCATAGTAATAAGTCTACCAAAAGAAATAAAAACAGCAAAAAAAAAAAAAAAATGAAAACTGGAATGATGGACAAATTGTCTATATATATGGATATGATGCAATTATTTATGTAACTATTTCAAAAAAACCTATAAAATAACTATTAGAACAAATAAATTTGTTTTATAAAATGGGTGGTACAGATTAGTACACAAAATAAAAAATATTTTTAATAACTTGCAGCAAAAATTAGAACATAAAATCAGATAAGCAGTTGTAAATATAACAGTCCAAACCAAATTATTTAAGGAATAAATTTAACGATGTGCAAGACCTCTACATTGAAAGCAACATAGCATGGCTGAGAGGAATTATGAAGAGTTCTAAGAGAGACAGACAGTGTGCTTGTAGATTGGAAAGCTCAGTGATGTTAAGATGTCAGTTGCCAGCAATTTGACTAATACTCATTGTATTTGCCTTCATAGAAAAGTAGGGATGTTTTTCTTTGATATTGACAAGCTAATTCTAGAGTTAATATAGAAAAACAATAATTTAAATATCCAAAGCAATCTTAAAAGAAAAAGCAGTTCTGAAGGGTTTACACTTGTTGACTGCATGCTTATAATGAAGCTAAATAATCAGTACTGTTACTGGCATAATAACTGACAAATACATGCAATAGTAAAGAGAACTCAGAAATAGACCCACATTTATAAAATCATTTCAGAAAATATAAAGAGATCAAAATAATTCAGTGGGTAAGGTGTTAGGTAAATTGGTTTTCAGGGTTTTTCATAACCTTCAGCCATTAGCCTCTATGACCAGCATCTGAGGTATAGACTCCTCTCCAAAACTGCACACAACACCAGGGGTCCAATGACTGTGCGCATGTCCTAGTGTGCTTGCTTGAGCCTAGGAGGTAGAGAATAAAAGGGCTATGTCACCCTGGGGAAAAGGGAAGAGAGTGGGAGGGAAATACAAAGGAGAGTTAGAGAGTACTCCTGAGAGAAACTGAAGTGGCTCTTCCTTTGCTGCCTGTTTTTCCCCCATTCACTATTGAAAATTCTATGAAGTTGCTGTCAAGGGTTTTGATATTCTTCTCTGTTAGAACTATGATGAGCCCATTGGGGTGGTTGCAAAACAAGGGAGAAGGTTACAAATCTCTTTAACAAATTTTGCTATGTATCTATACTGAAAAAGTAAACATCAACTTCAACCTCAAGCTCATATTTGGTATGTTAATTTGTCCTTTTATGTTTCCTATGCACTACATGTAAGTTGAATACTTATGTAACTGATTACTTTTACATTGTATCCCCAATTAATATTTTAGGAAATATTGCAATAAAAGAATATACACCTTATATAGATATTGCCTGGTTTTGTGTGAATTTTAGATAACTCTAGGAAATATTTCATTGTGCAAAGAATTCATTCTGTATATTACATTATATTAAATATCTGATCAGTAACCACAACCACTCACGATCTTCTCTTAATCTCTCTATTATTTTAAGTAGTTATATATTTCATATGCTCAGTTTGTGATCAAGAGGCAGATAACAAGCCGGGCATGGTAACTCGTGCCTGTAAAGTTTCAATCTATGCAGCGGCAGGAGCTAGGGATTGAGGTTCGAGTCCCGCGTGGAGCCCGTAGGGAGACCTAGTTCCAAAAAAATAAGCTGGGTGTGGTGGCGCGTGCCTGTAATCCCAGCTACCTGGAAAGCTGAGGCTGGGGATTGCTTGAGTCTGTGGTACCCCGGGCAATGAGAGCCTGCAGTTTCACGGGCAAAAATAATGAAATCGAATCTAAAAAAAAAAAAAAAAAAAAAAAAAAAAAAAAAAAAAAAAAAAAAAAAAAGAGGCAGATAACAATACCTCTTTTTCCTCACTTCAACCAGAATTTCCACTTTTTATTCAAAGTCCACCCTCTGATATGTATATATAATACATATATATGTATTATCTATAACTAATGTGCATATATACTTATATATGTATGTATACTTATATATGCATATTAACATAAAAGAAAATATTTATATATGTATTTATATATTTTATATATGCATGTTGACACAAAGGAAATACCTCTTATGTAGATATTATACATATAAATGTATATATATGAATGTGTGAATATATGTGTGCATGAATATATATGTGTGTGTATAGTTTTTCACTAGCAAATTTTTCACTAGCAAGTCAACTCTTTCACTGTAAACTCATCCATGACTGTCTGTAATTCTAGGAGGCTTAATACCTGGAAACAGGTGAATAAAATTTTTTAAATTGATGTGGAGTAAATGATAATTCATTTTTCTAGCTTTCATGTTAATGAATACTCTTATTCCTAACTTAAATTTTAAAACTTAGTTTTCTATGTAGTATAGTGAAATAAGGACTATTAGTACATTTAAAAATATAACTAATGGACACTATTTCTCAAAGTTAATAAATATATTGGCAAGAAATTCAAATTTTATACTATATATTTCATCATAACTTTACTGACAACACAACCACAATCTTCCCTTGATCACAAAAACACAGCTAATTCTAATCATCCAAGATAATGAGATATGAGAGTAGGATGAATGAAAATTCACAAATAATTTCCCCAGTCACGTCCTGGTCAGTACATTAAATGTCTCTACTTGCTAACCTTTAACTAAAACTGTTGACAGGCAGAGGAGTGTCCCCACCTCTCCAATCCCTCTATCCTCAAGGAGTCAAATAATATGAACCAGCTAAATGGCAAACAGTAGGAAGTGGTGTAACAAGGGATTTGAAGATCCATAGAAATTTCCTAAATGTTTGAATAGGCAATGAAGTGAAAAACTTCTTATTAGGAGACCATTTTCAATTGCATTGTATTCTAAGTTTGTTATAAACCTTAGCATTCTCTTTATCCAACTAAGCTATAAATTCTTAACTCTATATATATATGTATATAGCATAATATATTCCCTATGCTCTCAAATAGTATACATTTGTATGCAGAATTTAATATATGACAGGAAAGTGATGATATGTAATAATAAATACATAATAATTGATTATATACTAAATCATAGATACCCTTTTTTATTTCCTAAGCACATAACAGCTTAATGAATAGGAATTAACATTTGTACTATTGAGTGATAGGATTCTTTCTTTTTGCTTCTGCCATTTCCACATGAATGAGTTGTGTTACATATGTCAAATGGAATGTCACATGGACACCACCCAGAGGTTCATTATCACTAGCAAGTGTATCAAAATAGAAGGGATTTTGGCTGTTCACTGTCCCTTAAGTCAGTGTCTTGTACAGAATAGAATGGATGAATTTAATAGGAGAGAATAGTTTATTGTATTTAAACATAGAGCATAGTGAAACAAAGAATTATATACATACTTTGAAATAAAAAGGGAACTGTTGCTATTTTTCTGAAAAATAGGTAAAATCTCATTTAAGAGATGATGCAAAGCAAGGTGATGGAGGTATAAAATATGTATCAGTCAAAAAACTATGACTTCAGAATTCCATGAGTCTGATACATGGATAAAATTAGATAAACATTAAATAATAAGTCTTGTGCTCATGTTAATGACAATTTTTTTCTGAACATACCTAGAATATAAGTAAAAGGTGGAAAATAGATTCTCTAGGTAAACTGCATGAACTTAGTGCAAGTTCCTTTGAACTTGTTTTTCATGCTAGAAAATGACATTCTTGAATGTTCACCTCATATTACATTCTTTTTCCTTCTAAAAGTCTTAGTAATATTATTTTCTTTGCATTGTAAAATTCATAAGCTCTACTTTTGTCTTATAGTCATATTTCCTTCATTGATGCCTAATTATTATACTTAAAGTCATTTATATAGTCAGTTTTTGCAAACACATTTCTACTCTTTCCTTATTTGGGGAACATTGTCTTTAATTGCTTCTTCAAAACTCCTCACCATATCCATAGTACTTGTGTTAATGCATGCCTGGAAATATCTGTCTTGCAAATACTTGAAGATTTCTAGTTTTATATTAGAATCATAGAAAATTTAAAAAATGCATTTTTCCCACTACAGTCATCAAGAATTTAGTTGGCTATTTATTGAATGATGATATATGGAAGCCTAGAGTCTGTCTGATTTTTAGGGCTAATTTTAGTTTACTTATTCTTACTTGATTGCTTTGGAATTAATAATGATTTTTATTTTACTTTAGACGTCTGGTGAATATGCTACAATGTGATTTGGTATAAGTGGTGGAGGGGTTTGGGAGAGCAACTTGTAAAGTCAAGATTCAATTTAAGAATGTTTCTCTCAATCATGCATGGCCTTTGTCTCATTTCTTTTGTATTCGCTGAGAATATCATTTAAGCATATACTGAACTATTTTATTTGTGTGTTGCATTGTATTTCTCTTTCTCTCCTCTGTCATGCGCATTTTTTCCCTTTGATGTGACTGTTCTCCTAGATGGAGCTTCCAATATGACTTGACATTGGAAAGGTTTTTTTTCCTATTGATTAGATTTCTTTCCTGAGCTCTTCCTGCTTATTGAAAAAATAATATATTGCTTTATAATTTTCTATTTGAATATTTACTTTATATCTATTGACAGTTAATTTTTATTATATATGTGAGGAATTGATTAATCATTCTTTGCGACTCCACGACAAAACATTTTTCCCTTGCTTTTCTTAATTCACTCTCATTTCCCTCTTTATAGTATATGTATTCAGCTCCTATTCTATCTCCTAATTTGTATTTGAATGAGAGAAGTTCACACTGGAATAATTACATAAAGGATAATACTGTCAGAGTGTGGGAATGTTTGCAGGAATGTGCCATCATGCTTTTCCCAGGATGATATGTGTGTGTGTTTGTGTGTGTGTGTGTGTGTGTGTGTGTGTGTGTGGTAAGGGAAAGGGAGACAGATCAGGAAGCCAGAGATAGTCTGTCTGTATTTCGTCTGGTGAGTTCACTTATATTATATGAAAGACTAATAATTGGCACCTATTCCACATCCAAATAAGTATGTGTCCAGTGGACACTGAAGCGATTTTGCTTGATGAATGGCTGTGCCCTAGATTAGAAGTGCAATACCTATAACCACCACCAGGGGCTCCTTGCCCTGAGTCTTGAAAAAGTTTCACCAAGGAGATAGAAGTGCGCTTAGGGAACATTCCCTGTTGTGAGAGCGCTCAGCACAGATTCTCGTAAAATTCTTCCAGATCCTGTTCGCACAAAAAGCTTTTTGTGCTTTTGTCCTTTAAATGAGGATGAAGTCTCCTCTGGAGATGTCTTCTATCTGAGATTCTATGGATTCTGGGGATCCAAAATTCCACCTTTGCCCCTCAAAATTTGCCTGTTTTTTTCAGTGATCTTAGCATTCTGACACTGATAATTGAAGTTTTGATTATAAGGATTCTTATTTTTATTCCATGAAAGTTTTTATTGTTTGCAAATACAGTTAATAGATATATTTTTATTAGCTTTATATTATAATATCTTCATGTTTTCTGTTTCACTCTCTATATGGCATCACACAGTTGTATCTCCCAGTTTTATAGGTATGAGAAAGATAATTGCTATTTTATATACTGATAAGAGGAATGACTTCAATGAGAAAATGGTTTTATCTAAGTATTTTCAGCAATTAAAACCAACTCACCACTAAAAAAACTGTTCATGTTGAAAGTGGGTAAAAAGAAGACTTTCTGACTTTAACTATAACTGGTTACACCTATCTGCCTGCTTCTCTCTCCAAAGCAGGATACACTCTTCATTAGCATTTTCACTGATCACCTTTACCATTGATATGCAAACATCAGCTACCAGCTTCTCTCTGCTTTCTTCCCCTCTTTCAGACCTAAAAAGAAAAACTTTAAAACACAGTTTAAACTTTCCACTCGTGGGTTCTTACCACAATCCCCAGACTTCTCAACCAAAATACCAAACCAAAGCAAGACTATCAGTGCAGACTAATTTATTTCTAACAAAGTGACTTTCTAATTACGACAAAAGAAAACATGTAAGACTCAGATTACTTTAACATTGTCCAAAACTTTTCTCAACATTGTCCAAAGTCCTTTCCCAGATTGCCCCAAATATCCTCAGTCTCTCAGTCCTAATCATCTCACCAATGTCCAGTCAGAGTCCATCTCCAGACGCTTGAAGACATGTTCCTATGGCTGCTCCCTTGGCTTGCTCCTTGTCTTCCACGCTGTCTTCTCCTTGTCACCTTCAGGTAGCAGGAACTCCATGGTGCCAAACCAGCAAAGTTCACTTTCTTCTCAGGCCTAACTTCTGCACGGCCTCTAGCAGACACAAGTCAAACTCAGCAAAACAAACTCCAATACGGAGTTCAAATCTGCAAACTCCTTAACTGCATTCAGCAAACATGCTGCCAGTCTGGGTCAGCCAAGGGTTGCAGGCCCCCGGTGGCCACATGGCCAAGTTCACATGGCTCACATCTTTACAAGATGGCCGATTCCCATCTCTCCTCCATTGAACCTCTCTCTCTATCCCCTCTCCATATTGGAATCCCAATCGCCTCCTTCTCTTTGTTTGCACACCCTTTATATACCCTGATTTCCCACCTTCCAGGAAATCTGTTTCACCTTGACCTTTTCACTTCTTTCTCCCCTTGCATCTCCCTGAAGGGAAATTCCAGCTAAGGTCATTCTCCCATTTTAGCATACCTGTCCTTGAAATCTGCAATCTTAAACAGGAGACAATGGGGGGGGGGAGGACACACCCTATCAATCCTATCAATGTTTTCTTAAGTTATGTCTGCTCTAGTACAGTTGTGTAGTTGTCAAGTAAATTGTGCTGGCAACTTACTTTTGAAGCTACAATGAACAAAATCAGAACTCCAGTGAGACCATTAATGAGATTTTCTAGTATCAAGTCTCTTGACAGGTAACCGTTGCTTGAAAGTTTTCCAGCTGTAATTCTCTAAGTAGTGATCAGAGATGTGAAACTATGGGGATTTCAGTGATTGCTCAGTTTGCATGGACACAGTAAGGTCACCCCTCTGTCTGTCTACTTGTTGAGGGTAGGAGATCGTGTACTTGTGTGAAAATCATGGCTATAGTTGTTAATTATTCATGAAATAATTCCAACCTGATTAATCAGTAACACTGAGAAGTTAGTTCTCCACTAGTAAAAGAGAACATGATTTTTAATCTGTGCTCAAATTTTTATCAAAGTGTATTTTTTAAAAGTTGAGAAAATTTTTGTTTGCATGAGAGCAAGTTTGAGAAAGAATTTTATATAAAAAAAACAAGTCACATTCTAAATAGTTGGACATAATAGAAGTTAAGTTTTTTTGAGGGCAAGAGAAAGAAAATGGATAATTTGAAGCAGGTATCAAATGACATTGGCATTTTAGACATGGATAGAAATGAAAGCAATTTGTAGAATGATTGGAGCAGAGTGAGGTGAAGAGGAAAATGTGAGACAGACACTGCTGTGCCACTGTGTCAGCTGAAAGAACACATGCTGTGTCTAAGGGCTCACTGGTATGAGCAGCGAGTATAAAAGAATGGATGGGAAGTAGTTAGACATGAAGGCAACTCTCAGGGCTCTGGTGACTCAGCAACTAGAGGAAGCTAGGAAGGCAAAGATTAGAATGACTTGACAGTTTCTGATCTTGTTCACTATAAGCCAACAGCAGTAAATAACAGAAGGGTAGTGAACACAACTGTAGGTTTTTAAGTCTGTGTTGCTCAAGGCACATTAGGGATGGACAGCAACAACCAGGCAGATCTATGGAACCTGGACTCTTGGGAAATGTCAGGGATGATGTAAAGAATGCATCATGCATTCTTACTCTGGGGAGTAAGAATTCTTACTCTGGGGAGTAAGAATCCGGGGTCTGCGGCGACGGTGGTGGTGGTGGGGGGGGGCAGCATAAGAAAGCAGTCTAATCATACAACTGAAAGGATCCTGATCTTGAGGGGAAAACACTCTTGAAATTACTGTTTTCTAAATTAAATTAAAAAGAAGACATTTTACTAAAATTTGACATCAATCAGTTTACAAGTAAGTACTAGTCACGTTGGTTTATCTTGTGTTTGCAAATATAATGGATTATCAGAGGGTGATACGACATTGAATGGCACCTGTCTGTTCACTATTGGAAAAGAATAGAATATTTCTGGTGGAGTGAAGTTCAAGAGCATATTAGGACAATATGTCCTAAGGTGATTAATAGTTCAATTAATTGTAGGTCTGCTAAGATACAGAAAAGGGAGTTAAATAAAGGTGAAAAGCTGATTTGGACAAAGCAATAAACTTTTAACTTTGCCGTTTATGTTAGATATGAATTAAATAAGGTATTTTCTATATATCAAAAATTCAGATGACTGCATTATTTGCCTGACAATTAGTTTAACTATTGCTTCCTACATAAGAGCTAAAAACCCTTTCAGACATGGTATTCATTTTTATTTTCATACCACTATTGAAATGTCTCAGAAGTAAATTATAATTTAAATTCATGTACATAGAGACAATATTTTGGCCAATATTATATTGTTTATATACAAAAGATAAGAATTAATAATTTTATTCTCTAGAGATTGATTGGTTGAGCATGACAGATGATAATCTCAAGATCACTGAAGCATCTCAAAAGCAACTTAGCATATTTAAAATGCTGCTGTTTTATAAGACAAAAATGCATATTGGTTATCTAATTTATTATTTAACATTGAAGTGAGTGTTACTTTTTGTGGTTTAAAAATATGAATATATTTTAATAAATTGTTACATATTTATGTAAGAGTAATCAGAATTCAGAGTGTCACATTTCTATCTTGAAACATTATATTGAGAGACTTCATAGCATAAGTTTTTAAGACTCAGAAAGTTCTTTCATCTGCTTATTATCACTATAGCTCTACAACTAGTCCATCTGAAAAAGTATGTCATTTTAGCACAAAATGCTAGACAGGTATTATATTTATTTGCACATTAAATCTTACCCAGAATAAACCCTAAAGTACAGGGTTTGAGAAAAGAGTTGAATGAAACAAACATTTGAATGAAACAAGTGATATGAGTTAAATGGATATTGAACTGCATTTTGAGGAACAAAGTTTGCCACCTTCTAATGTTTTTCTTTGGCATAAATATTATTTTAAAGAAACAGCAGATGTAGGAAAAGATATGAGAAACCAAGGAGAAGCTACCCTTTTGTAAAAGACATTTCTTTCTTTGTACTAGAAAGTAGGTGACCAAGTTCCTAGGAACTTTTCTCAATGAATAAAGTGGCAACTTAAATCTGTATAACTATGTTGCTTACTATCCTTTCCTGGCAATCTGCTGTAGCTTTTCTTCCCCTACCCTTTTATTAGCTAAAGATGGTTTTTAGGGTAATGACTTGAGCCTTTTCTGGGAGTTGCTTTTTATTCCTGGTAGTCTCTCTTGTATATAGGAAGAGTATATTATAAACTTCAGTCTGTCTTTTTCCTCCTAATCTGTCCTTTATCACAGTGATGTCTCAGTCAAGAACTCAGAAGGATAGAGAAAAAATGCTTTTTCCTTTCCTTTGTTAATATTAGCATATAATTTTACATAATATCTGCAAAGTGAATAGAAACAATTTAAAATGCTTAGAATTTATGTTTATAGTTCATAAGATGTGCAATACAAACTGCTAATTAAGGCTATATGTAAATGTAAAATTAAAAGGAAAAAATGTAAATAGTTTTGAATTTCAAAAAATATCACCATGATATTCTCCAGGTGATAGAATTCTGTATGATGCAATGGTGTTTGTACCTAAACTCATTTTTCTATAATAGTTGTTAATAATGCTGCAGAAAAAAATTTAACAGACATTTCTATCAAAGTCAAGATCAGGAAAGTATGCCTAATGTTAGCTAAAAAATAAATTTGTGCAAATGAATTAAAAAAATTTAATTCATTTTATTAAAGGATCTTGTCTAATAAGCAGAAAGGCCTTGCAAGGAGTTATGGAAAATCAAAATATTAGCACAGGACTGAGGGGTATCCAGATACCACCAACTAGCCTGCTCTAAAAGAATCTGACCATTCACATATACAAAGACAAAGCAGACTCCTGATATGATAGATCTTATAGAATTAATACCTATATAGAGAGAAGAGACATTTTTATTTTTATTTATTTATTTTTTTCAGAGAAACACCTAACACACTTTTCTTGGACAAATACCCACTCAGATAGGATGTGCCTGAAGAGGGGCCAACTGAAGCCTGAAAATTTGCCACAAGTCAAAGGCACCTGTTGGCAGAGAACAGCAGGAAAGGGCAGGCCCCATCAAACTGAAACAAAAGGAGGTAAAGAAAAGTACAACTCAAGATAATGACTGCATAATGAAATAGCCATCCCATGTGTCTCTCACCTGTATCTCTTTCAACATATCTACATGCCTCTTCTCCATGATTCTCCTTCATGTTCACCTCCAACAAGTCCAGGAGGTAAGTCGGGTCTGCAGAAGCAAGATCTCTCACTTTTTTTGTTCACTTCTGAATTATAGAGCTTCACCTGTATGCTCAACTCCACCCAGAGTTCTGCATGTAAATAAGATAGGGTATTTGGAACTATCCTAACAAATGATTTTTATAGTGAAAAAAAAAAAAGAGTGGGATGAGGTTATTTGCAAAAGGAAAGATTATATAAAACAGGCTAGTTGAAAAATGATGCAAATTGTATAGAATTTATAATTAGGAGCAAACATGTTAATACATATTAATTTAAAGTTTCATATTTCTTTGCATATAAATATTGTTTATGGACTGGAAGTTTGTCTCTACAAAGTGGGAAACAAAATGAAATTGGTGATTGGGAATAAAATGATCTCAGCTTCATCTGTAATGCCTGCTATAAAAACTTTAAAAAGACTTCTTTCTTAAAACCAAAACAAAACAAGTAAAGCAAAACTCAGATGTAGAGAACATCTTATATGGGAATTGGTTAGGGGGTGGGTGAAATGTGTGTAGGGGATTGGGAGGTGTAAATTCACAATTATAATAGAAATAATTCAGAATTCAGAGAGAGTCTACTGCACATGGTCCATAGCAATAATATAGTATCATGACTTTAAAAATAGACTTAATTTAGTGATCACTGTAGAGATCATTTCACATTGTATACAAATGTCAAATCATTACATTATACACTTGAAAATAATAAAATGCATATCAATGGTTTTTCAATTAAAAAAATCACAAGATGTGAACAAATATAAACTTGGGGTTGTTGGATTTTTATGTTGTTTTTTTTTATGTTTTCTGGTATATTTCTTAATTTTCTCAAAAAAAAATCTCATGTATTTGTCAGAAACAAAAGATCAATAAAAGCAGTGTCAGTAATTCCTGGAGCTGAAAATCTCTAGAATAAGAGATATTTGGCAGCAGCAAGCATGTCCCAAACAAGCTCTCATACAACAAAAGATACAAACTGTCTGTATGTGTGTATCATGTGTATCTGATATGTATGTATGTATGAATGTATGATTACACATCACCTTTACAAGATAGTTTGTGTTCTCTTGAACTAAAGATGGCATGCATTTGATAACATTTTGTATTTTTTTAATCTAAAGTCTGATTCTTTCTTGAGATTTATTTATAGCTGCTAAGTATAACCAATATTTAATTATGTGAGCTGCAGTTTTCATCTTTCAAGGTCATACTTATAATAGAAGTACTAATTAATAGTTAGCACTTTGGGGTTTTTATATTCTAACTACTTTACCAATAATAAATTTACTGCTCCCAAGAACCACAGGACCCTAATTTCTGTAGAGTAAAAGGAAAGTTATACTAGGCTCTTTAAGAAGCAAAATAGAGCAGGATGTGTCTTAACACACATTTGCAAAATTCATTTCCTTCTGTAGGGATACAGAAGGAAAACATTTTAAAAACTCATTTTTACTCTGAAGCTGTGGTTTCTAGGAAACATGCACAATTTTCCTTTTCCTAACCTCAGTTGCAATAAATTAAACTTAATAAAGTGTAGAATACAGCCATTCTTTGTGGTCATTCACTGAAGGAAGAATATATCTACTTATAACACTAAGAGTTAATAATTATTTCTGGGACTTGCAATGCATTTCCTTTGTTAAGCTAAATCTTTTGAAGCCCATTTCATCATAATATTAAACTGTTTTGGTGATGGTAGTTTTCAATATTGAAATTTTGTGGCCTTTACTGTGATGTAAACTTCACATTATTATTTATAATTTAGACCATTCTGGCTACTTGCCATGATGTAAAACTAATATCTCATGATATAGATGTGAGCGAGAAAATGACTCAATCTGTTTTATCTCCTACTTAATGTACTAATATTCCATAAAGTACTAGAGGGAAATGTTAATGTGGAAAACTGTATTTATTATCCCTTAAAAAAAATCTTACTTTTAAGTGATCTGAAAAGGTGTCCTTTAAAGATACTTCTGTGTTATCTGTTGAGAGTCATATGTTTCATGCAATAAATGCATAGAAATGATTCAGTGGAACAGATGAATGGATTCTCCTCCAAAATAAACTTGGAATATGGATAATAATAACATGCCATTCCACTTAATCAGTCAAGAGTATTGTCTACCATCCTCATATATAAAACATTCTTCTCTGGGGATTTGTCTAAAGTCATTAAATATCCATCATTTCTTTGACAAACTCTGGTGATGTTCTTGAAGAATTCTAATTTAGAAAATTACATGACCAAGGGAGCCCTCCCTCCTTCCTTCCCTCCCTCTCTCCCTCCCTCCCTCCATCTCTTTCTCTCTCCTCTCTTTTCCCTCTTTCCTTCCCTCTCTCTCCCTCCCTATCTCTCTCCATCCCTCCTCTTTCCTCCCTTTTCCACCACTCTTCTGTTCTTCCTTCTCTTCCTCTTGCTCTGCCTCCTGCTTTTCTACCTTTTCTCCTGTCTTTCCTCTTCCTTCATCTTGTCCTCTTCCTCCTCCCTTCACCTTTCTCCCTTTACTCTCCTTGCAAGCAGCTTTGAGATGTAGTTGATTAGTCCCCAGTTCCACTCACAGCAGTTGGTTTGCACGTATCTAATGGGACTCTGTATGGATAACTGTAAAAAGTAACTTATACAGTGTGTATCTGTTAATGAGAATCTCTTGTCTAGTTGGGGGGATGTTCACTGTGCCTATGTGAGGGGATGAACAGGTGAAGCAAATTCAGGCAATGTAGCTATTAAAAGAAAAGTTGTTTCATTTGGAAATGATCATTTGTGGTCATAAAATAATCTATTAATTTACTACATAATTCCCCTATTATTCAACCACTCATTTCATTACAATATATATGTATGTAGAATAAACATTTTATTTCTCACCTATATCTACAAACTAAATATTACAATAAGCTGATGATTTAATAGTTTAAGTGTGAATAATCAGGACTTTCTGTGAATGATCTATTTATTCATAGACCTCATTTCTTTCTCGGTTCTTGTTATCACTTGACAGTGTTTGGCCAGCATTTAGGGTTTTTTGGTTCAACAAAGCAATTGTTACGTACCAATACTGACTTGATTGATATATAGCTTCAGAGATTAATGTTAGCATTCTTTTACTATAGTTTGAAGCCCCTTCCAAGGATTTGTCAAGGAGAGATTCTGAGATATATATCTACTATTTTTGAGAAAAAAAGTTATTTCTAGTGATGGTACAGGTTCAGTAAAGTAATGACATCTAGGGAAACATTACCTAATATTTCTAGTGTTATCGGAGACTGATGGAGCCAATAAGATTCAAACTCCTGTCAGTGTAGAGATTTTAGGGGTTTCTGACTGCATTTTCTAATATCTTTGTAAGGAATAATCCAGCCGTTTGCTAGATAATAACCTCAAAGATATCCACATCCTAATCCCTGAAACCCATAAATGTCAATTTAAATGAAGACAAAAAAAGGGGGGGGAGGGGGTTTGCAGATGTGATTAAATACCTGCAATGGGGCAATTGTCCTGAATTAACAGAGTGGACTCAAAAAGCAATCACAACTGTCTTCTAGAAAGGGAGTCAGAGGGACTTTTGACCAGAATGGGAGAAAAGATGGTGTAACCATGGAGACAGAGATGGTCATGATGTGGCAGGAGTCAAGCAAGGCATGTGGATTGACTCTAGAAATAAGAAAATAGTTGGAGCAGATTCTCCTCTGGAACCTTGAGAAAGAACAAATATGGATGATATCTAGATTTTCCTCCAGTTGAACTGATTTCAGAGTTTTGGTGCTGAAATTTTCAAGCAATACATCTGTTTTTTTAACACCAAGTTTATGGTAATCTGTTATGGCATCTATAGGAAATTAGTACAATATCCATTTAAATCCCTTCCTTATTGAAAGCTTATAGAAACCACTCTAAACCAGTGCATAATTCATCCAACAAGTATTGGACACTTGTCTTTATTCATATATCTGCACATTATTTATACTGTAACTAATTTTTATAACAGTGCTTTTTGCTTCATGTACTCAGATTTTCAGCTTGCATTTATATTCTTTGCAGTCTTCACAAAGCAATCACTAACATTTCTTACCTGCAATACAAACAATGATTTAAAAGCATAATTCATTTTATAGGTGAAATTGCAATGATCTTAGTGATGTATTTATGACTAAGATATTTGACAACATAACAACAACAACAAAAAAACTACTGCTTCGCAGACTATTTAAAAATTCAAGGAGGAGATATCTTCATTTAAAATATGCTTGACATTTCACTGTCCATATTTGATTAGGTAAATTTCAGTAATTTGAAAAAAGATTGAAGTCATGTAAACATCAAGGAACTATGACTGACAGGTCATCTCTGCTCACATTTTTTATTGGAACCTATTGTTTAAACACTTTATCAAGCAGAATCACAGTATAAAAGAGCACAGACATCAGAGACACATCCATTATGCAATTTAATAATTACATAGTGTATATGAGTCATTTTCAAGGTGTGCATAGCCTTATCCAATAAATGTTACATATTAGTTCTGGAAAAGAGGGTTGGGTCTCCAAAGATTGAATTCCAGCTGAGCTGAGTAACCTCAGAATCTCAGATTTTTTTTCTTACAAAGTGGGAAGATTGGGCTGTCCTGTCCTTGATTGTAAGGATTCTGAAGAGGTTTCAAAATTTAGTTTTGAGACTTGCCTTCTTGCCATAGTATATGCCAGGCTCTCTGACCTACATTTTCTTTGAATTATGGATTGGATTTTATTTTGGATTTCATGACCATTTCAAGTAAAACAATATTTTTTTTTTCTTTAGGGTTTTATATACATAATGCAAGTCAGTATTTTTACAACTCACAAGAGATGAGTTGGGCAGAGGGCCAGAGAATATGAAAGGAAGAAAGAACAGCCTTTTCAGGGAAATGAATTTCAGTGACTAAGGAGACACAAAATGATAGGCTGCTGAAAAATTTCCCACAGTGTTACCACAGGAACCTTAGACAGGGGCAATTCAAGGTAGGTCCTATACCATGGCATCTGCTAATGTTGCCCCAATTATCTGCCATCTCTGGTGGACTCATGCTTCTGGAACCTTATAAAGATCTTCTGTATATACCATGCTCCTTCCTTCTGTCAACAGAATGTTTCTCCCCTCATCCCACAGACCACTGAACTCAGTCATTTCTGTCAGGGTCCTTATAACTGTACATTGAATTGTGGATCAATTTTTCCCGTTTGAGTTGTTCTAACAGAGGAGGCCTTAGTGAAATGGGGGAGAGGAATAACATGAATTGTCCCAATTCAACTACCTTTGATTTTGGAGCCCTTGGTGGTAGACTAGAAATGTAAAACTGCTTTAGACAAACATGCCCTATGCTCTAGAATAGCTCAGGTGGTTCATTTCTTTCAGGATCCTTGATCTGAACATGTGGTCTACAAAGTGGGGCACTTTGGCCCTAGTGGAAGTGTAGATGACTGAAATAGGACTGACATGTGGCCCTGGGGTCCCATGATATGAATATAAACAGCAAACATAATAAGAATGTGGTAAGATGTAATCGAAGTGAACTTTGTTTTTTCTATAAATCTTCCCCCTCTAAAACATGAAAACTCAAGGGAACTGTCTCACTTGTCTGCTTCCCCTTCAGAAATAAAACAACAAAAGTCACTTGTCATAGTCACTATAGTCACATCATTAGAATTTTATTCTTTTTTAAAAAAAATGATTATATATAAATATAAACACACACATATATACACATATTACATTGTTGTAGATCCCATAGTTTTCCCAACACCATATCACCTGTGAACCATCAGCATGATCTCTTGTTTTTACCCCTCTCTTGATTTTTCCTCTCTCCCTTGCTATATGTTTCAGTCTTGTTATCAGCTTGCTAGTTTTAACTTTTTCTTGTTATTCTGTTTGGTTTCTTTATATTTCCATGTATAAGTGAGACCATCTGATACTTACCTTTTTCTTCTGACTAATTTTGGCTAACATAATTCCTTTTAGTCTCATCCATGTTGTCTCAAATATCATGAATTTGTCTATTTTAATTGCTGAGTAGTATTCTATTATGTAATTATACTGCAAATTTTTGATCCTTTCTTCTCTTTGGGGGCCTTTTGATTGTTTCCATATGTTGGCTATTGTAAATACTTCTGCAAAAATCATAGGGTATAGATTTCCTTTCAAAATAATGTTATTGTTTGCATAGATTCCCAAAAATGGAGTCACAGAATCAAATGATAGCTCCGTTTTCAGTAGTTTGAGAGTCCTCCATACAGATTTCCATAGTGGCTGGACTGGTTTGCATTCCCACAAGCACTGTAGAACTGTTTCTTTTTCTCCACATGCATGTCAGCACTTCTTGTTTTTTATTGTTTGTTTGTTTGTTTTTGATATGGGCCATTCTTACTGGTGTGAGGTAGTCGTATCTCATTGTGGTTTTGATTTTGCATTTCCCTGATTATAAGTGATGTTGAGCATTTTTTCATGTATATGTTGTCCATTTATATTTCCTTTTTGGAGAGATGTATTTTTTAGCTGTTCTGTATATTTTTTGACTGGGTTGGTTGCTTTATTTCTGTTGAGTCATGTGAGTTCTTTTTAGATCTCTGATATCAGTCCTTTATCAGTTGTATGAAATGAAAAAAATTTTCCCATTCAATAGATACCTCTTTGCTTTGGTTGTTATCTCTTTTCTTGTACAGAAGCTTTTTATGTAATCCCATCTGTTTATGTCAGCTGCAAATAGTGGTATTTTGACTTCCTCTTTCCCTAGTTGGGTTCCTTGTATATCCTTGTTTTGCCTTATTGTTCTAGCTAGGACTTCCACTATTACATTGAAAAGTAGTGATAAGTGTAGATAGCCTTGTCTTGTTCCAGATCTTAAAGGGAAGGCTTTTAGTTTGATGTTTAGAATGACATTGGGTATGGATTTGTAATATATTACTTTTATTGTGTTAAGATATGTTTGTTCTATCCCAAGAATTTTGAGGACCTCATCATAAATGGATGTTGAACTTTGCCAAGTGCCTTTTTAGTATTTATTGATATGGTTATATATATATATATATATTTCTATGTTGTTAATGTGCTGAATGTGTTAAATCATTCCTGTTTCCCTAGAATAAATCCTATTTGGTCATGTGGTATTATCTTTTTGGTACATTGTCGGACTTTGTTTGCTAGGATTTTGTTGAGAGTTTTTGCATTTGAATTTATTAGGGAGATTGGCCTAATGTTTTCTTTTTTGTGTTATCTTTGTTTGATTTTGATAGTGTGATTTTGACTTTGAAGAATGTAATTGGTAATATTATTTCTTTCTCAATTTTTAAAAAAAATTTGAAGGATAGGCACCAGTTCATCATTGAATATCTGGTAGAACTCATTTATGAATTATCTGGGCCAGGGTTCTTGTTTTGGAGAGGATTGTGATTACTACTTTAATTTGCTACTTGTGATTGGTTTTCTATTTCTTCTTCAGTTTTCGATGATTGTATAGTTCTAAAAATTTATGCATTCCATCAGGATTGTTGAAATTGTTTGCATGTAAGAGTTTATAGTAATTTCTGATTACCCTCTGAATTTCTGCTTTGTCTGTTGCAATTTCTCCTCTTTCATTTGTGATTCCATTTACTTGAGTTTTCTCCCCTGTTTTCTTTGAGACATCATCATCATCATCGTATTTATTTCAAGATGTTAATATCTGTGTGCTGATTCCATGTTTTGTGACATGATTTCAGCTTCAGCCATCTGTGAATGGGCACAAGCTTAGACAATCTCTTATCTACTCTTCAACCTACCACTATGTTTACTGCAGCTCACAAGCCTACTGGCTTATTTCTGACTTTTTCATACAAGGATGAGAAGAATGGAAGGTCTTATCTGAACAGGTCTTACCTGTGTAGGAACTGACTTTCTTGACTTTAGTGAATTGTTGCATATTTTCTTAGCTCTGGATCTTGGCACCACTTTTCATGCTACTTGGGAAGATGCTTCTTAACCCTACATACTGGTGAATTAGTCATTATGACTATCTGATATTCACTGCCACCTTTTTGTATCTTACTGAACAGCATTCATAGATACAAGATCTCATATCTACCTTTAAGCTTTCTCTTGCTGTTCTAAGAGAGGTCTAGGAATCCTTTGAGTTTTCAAACCACAGGGAATATGTGTCAAGGTAGTCCCTCTGAGTAATCCCTGTGAGGCCAACTCCTTCTTAAAACAAGAGAAAGACTATAAAAACTAGGGCAGAAAACAAGAGCTCTGTGCTAATGAGCATGACCTTTCATGGGTGGGGATACTTTCCTTGTGATTTGAAAATCAAGAAGCAGGATTGTCCTACACTAAATCTTCTCTCTCCTTGCCACATTAAATTGTACAAAATTTCTGTTACTCCAAAATTACTCTGACTTCATGCATATATTCATTTGCATGCAAATATTTCAAGCAATATTAAGTTTAGTTTAAATCAATGAAATGTTATTGAGTTATCAGTATATTCAAAGTACTATGTGGAAAGCATCTGGGCATTCAAACCTAAATAAAGCGATGACTGGTTGTTAAGCATCCATTTTAGGAGACAAAATAAGCCAGCTATACAAGGACAAAGATACCTTCCATTGAATATATAGGGAGTGTCAAATATTTCTTATATAGTTTCAGATGGGGAATTATTTATTCTCTGTATTTGCAGATGAGGAAAAAATGGATCAAGAATACAGGGAGAGAAAATAGATCCAGTACTGGAACTGCTAAAGACTTGCTTGAGTCTACCTTTTCTTTCCACTACATGTTCCACTTGCATTAAATGTGGAAAATGGAAACTACACTCAGAAATGCATCTTAAGAAAGAAG
Organism: Uropsilus gracilis; assembly: GCA_004024945.1. Lineage (NCBI taxonomy): Eukaryota > Metazoa > Chordata > Mammalia > Eulipotyphla > Talpidae > Uropsilus > Uropsilus gracilis. The sequence goes on from PVHY01005520.1 coordinate 64,391, forward strand.
TAAGGCATTATGAGATTGTGAGAAGAATGGAGGTCACTTTGGTGTGAATATAAGGATTTCTTTTTCTAGGAGATGGGTTTGAGGGAGGAAATATAGCAGCCCTCTGGGATGGGAGGAAGTTGAATGCTGGACATTGTAACAGAGAAATATTATGCACTTACATGAGGGAAGGGGTCAGCTGAGGAAAATTCTGGAAGGAGAAGAGCATCTGCTTTGAGTACTGCACCCAAGAGGTGTAGTGCATTCAGGGAAATTGTCGCTGGGATGCAAGGTATTCATTCAATTTAATGGAAAATACTGTCTTGATTTTTCTAGTTTTGTCAAAGTAAGGTTGACATATGAGAATTGCATATATGGAGGTTGTATTAAATAATCATTCCAGAGCTATATGTGAAAAGAATACTAAAATCAACTAATCCATACCAAACCAAACATATCCATATCCAACATATCCTGACACAGTTTTCGTGTGTGTGTGTATGTGTGTCTATGTGGTAAAAACACCTGTTATCTACTCTTAGCAATTTCAAATATACAAAACAATATTATTTATTACATTCATCATGCAGTATATTAAGTCTCTGGTATGTGCCTATTTTAGAACTGAACATTTGTAGCTTTTGATCAATATTTCCCCATCTCCCCATCTCTCCAGCCCATGCAGTCCTCTTTATTCACCATTTTGATGTTTATTACTATGAGTTTAACTTTTTTTAAATTTCATATGTAAATGAGATCATGAATCTTTTGTCTTTCTGGGTAAGGCTTATTTCACTTGGCATAATGTACCCCAGGATCACCCACTTGTCACAAATTATGTGAATTATTTTTATTTGTATGACTGAATAATCTCTCCTTTTCTCTCTCTCTATATATTATACATTATATATATATATATATAACATATGCATTATATACAGGTAAAAGTCACAACCCAACATTTGGACAGGAAGTTTGTCTGGATATCGATGGACACAGGTTGTTTCTCTGTCTTGCCTACTGTGAATATTACTGCAATGAACATGGGAATTATCTCCTTGAGATAATGGATTCACTTCCTGTGGCTATATACTTAGCAGGAGAATAGATGGATCATATAGTAGTTCTATTTTTAAATTTTTGGGGGATGCTCCGTACTGTTTTCCATAATGACTGTACCAATTTGCATTTCACTAACAGGGCACAAGTGCTCTATTTCCCCCCATCCTTGCTACATTTTGACATTTTGATAATAGCCATCCTAACAGGTATGAAATGATATCTTATGTTTTCATTTGTACTTTCCTGATGATTAGTGATGTTGAGTACCTGTTCATGTGCCTATTGAATATTTTGAAAAATTTCTGTTCCTGTCCTTTGTGTGTTTTAATGTTGGATTATTATTACTATTATTTTGCTTTTGAGTTGGACATGAGTCTTTTGTATTTTAACCCCTTATCAAATATGTCATTTGCAAATATTTTTTACACTTGATGGGTTATCTTTTCACTTTGTACAGTTTCCTTTGCTGTGCAGGATATTTTAATTGAATGCACTCCACCTTGTCTGTCTTTGCTTTTGTTGTTTATGCTTTTGGTGTCAAATTCAAAAATTCTTTCCTGAGACCACTGTCAATAGATAACTTCTATGTAACCTTCTAGGATATTTATGGTTTCAAACCGTAAGTTTAAGTGTTTAATCCACTTTGAGTTGATTTTGTCTAATGGTGTATGATAGATGTTCCTTTGCATGGGGTCATCCAGATTGCCCACTTTTATGAGGAGGTTATCCTTTCCTCATTGTGTATTCTTAGCATTTTTGTTGAAGATTTGTTGATGGTACATGGATGGGTTAATGTTTTAAGTAGGAGGACATAATAATCAAATCTATGTTTCAGGAAAGTTAATGTGACTACAGCGTGAAGGATGAGCAAGTGCGTGCACACACACACACATACAATTGGGCTATCAACCTTTGTAGAGGAGAGGAACAATGCACTATTTGACTTTGTTTTATCAGGACTTTGTGTGCTATAAGTATCATAGAGTAGAAGCCAAAATATTGTTTAAAATAGTAAATCATTTAGAGGGGTAGGGGAGCTGGAAACAAGTAATTTAAAAGTCATTATAATAGTACAGACAAGACATAGTAGAATCTAGAATAGGATAGAAAAAGAGATTAAATGAATAATTTTCATGAATTAACAACTAATTCATAGAAAGGACAATAACTCAAAGTAGTTCAGAATTTTCTAAATTTGGAGATTTTTATATTGTTAAGTGAAATGAGAAAGTTAGGAGGAATGTTTTATCAGACCTGAAAGAATTTAAGTATGTCTGTTTACACATTCATGAAATTAGTTCCCTAGATTCCTTTGAGATCATGTTAGCAAGAGAACAAGGTGACAAGGTCAGACAACAGAGAGGTAAGATAAGAGAACAGATTATGTTAAAAATACTGTGTTTCCCGTAGAGTTGGGCTGTGAGCCAGGGTGAAGGGTAAGGTCTCAGAGAAAAACTTTATATAGTTTATTGTCTTCACCTGGATCAACACTAAGAATAGCAATAAAAAGTCAGGCTCAAAGTGCTACAGGCTCTTGTCAGGGAGAATCAATCACTTTTCTGAAACCAGGAGGAATCAAGCAGTTTCGGTATTTAAAATTGTCTTAAAACAAAGTGAGCCTTGATAGTTGGAGGGAGACTCAAATAACAGAGAAATAAAATGAATCAAACTAATACTGGTTAGCTGGATAAATACAGAGTGATCATTGCTAAATATATTGTGGAGAAAGAGAGCCATTATTTTCTGTGCTCTGGTCACTGAGGAAGGATGCGACAAAGCAAACTAGGTAGATGGTACTATAGTCCAGAAAGTTTGGAAGGTAGGTTACCATATTGCTTTAGTTTAAAATAAAATATTATTGATTTATGACTGATGGTCAGCTTCTCACTTTTATATGTATGTATAACTCCCCACACCTACCACCAAAGTTCTTGCACCACTCACACCATAGAATTGACACCCCTGCTCAATCTTCCCAGCCCTTACCATTCCCCTCTCCTAAGCATATATTTCTTCAGAGCTTCCAAGATTGTTTTTGTTGTTGAATATGTTAGTTGATTGCTGTTATTATTTATTTTCCACATGAGACAAACCATCAGGTAGTTTTCTTCCAATTTCTGACTTATTTTGCTTAGCATAATCACCTAAAGTCCCATTCATGTTATTGCAAAGGCATGATTTCAACTTTGTCAATAGCTGAGTAGAATTCCATTGAGTATATGCACCATGACTTCTTTATACAGTCATGGGTTGATGGGTATTTAGGTTGTATCTGTCTTGGTTGTTGTGAATATTACTGCTTTGAACATACAGGCATACCTATGTTTTCAAGAGTAACCATATTTTTAATGGATTGGAAAGATTCCTTATTATAGAAGGGACAAATTATGTAAAATTTTAAATTTTTTACAACATAAAGGGTGCTTTAATTTTACAGGAGATAATTCCAGAAAACATTCCAATGTGATAGACAATGTTGAGAACCAAAGAAGTTCCTTCCTTTATCGTAGCACTCTCAGAATTCATGGGCATAAGTATTCAGCGTAGACTGCCTGGATTTTATTCTAACCTAATATGTGACTACAGACAATTACACAAGTTCTCTACTTCTCATGTTAAATTTAAAATTAAGTATAGCAATGCTAATCTCACCATTGTGATAGTCAAGTTTGTTCTTATGAGGAAGACGCTTAGAACAATACCCAGATAGTTAGATACTTGCATCAGTACCTAGACGAATACAATTATGGGAGAAAATGTGATTACAAATTCAAAGGATAAATTTCAGTACAAAGAGGAATAAACTATTATTCTTCTTCCCACCGAGAAGTAACTATAGAACTAAGAATCTCTCCAATATATACATTTTTCTTATACCTTCCACCTTCTTGATGTTAGAGAAATACAGAGAAATCAGATCAAAACTTAACAACCGAATGAGTCCCATAGGTTAGTTTTAATTTTTCCAACATTCTTAAAATGTACCTCAGGTTCCATTACTGCACCCCAAACAAGAGAAAGAATAAACAAAATAATTAAGAAAGAAATAACAAATAATGAAATAATTTTTGGATATTTGCTACCTTGCTTCCTGTAATCCAAATTCTCCCTATATCTCTATCAGAAGCAAAGATGATTTCATTTTAAATTGGATCCTGAGGGTTAAGTAAAATCAATAAGAAACTTCAGAGTGCAGAGAACTTAAATTACCAATATTCTCTGGGACAATGAAATTTATCGCTATGTCTACCTAGAGCAGAGTGTGTTTGCTTAGAAAGTATCCAAAAAATATAAATTATGAAACCACATTCCACAGAGACTATACTGATCTCATTTAAAAAATTCAAAGATTCAAAACACAAAGTAGAAAGGTTCTCAAAATACAGACATGAGGCACATTATGGTGATCTTGGAAAGTAAGTAATGTTACAAGTATCCAGGGCATGTATTTCTACAAAGAAAACCTTAAGCCAGAATCCATACATTAAGAAACACAATTCATTTGTTCATGGTGTTTCCCTCTTGTACTAACTGTTCAGCATAGTTGTGTGTCAAGGGTCCTTGACCTGATTTGAATCCTCACACCTTCACTTACAAGGTACTTATAATTTCACCCTCTTCATTCTTTTTATTTCTAAGTATAACCCATGTGAAATTGTACTTTATTATATAGCAAAGGAATTTATAGTTCATAAGAATGTTTTATTTCCTAAGTGTAATTCCTCTACCAGTCACTTCTCAGAAGAAGAAACATTTATGAGTCAGAGGGACATTAAATAAGGGAAAAATAAGGAAGTCAGACTAATGCGATAATGCTGCATAAATATTCCTGACATGAAAACATGCTTTCTCTAGAACATTCCTGAGTGAAGACCCCACCCAGCTGCCATCTGTCTGCTCTGCCTGTAATTTTTGGCTGCTTTTATTTTATGTCTGATTTAGTAACCTGTTAATGAGGATCAGTTAGTAATCACAATATCATTTAAAGTTCTCAGTTTTGGAAATTCCTTTTCTTTACTTTCCTTACGCAAAGACTATGTGTGTCCAAGCACACAGCAAGCTGACTGCTGTGCCCTCAGGCAGGGGTCAGGGTTGCTGGCCGTGACACCACAGTGTCAGTAAGGAGACTGTAATGTATGTTTCCCTGAGCATTAGATACTGGTGACAATATGCTCCCTCAGCCTTGCTCAGGAATTTGAATGCCAAATAGAGAGATGTGAAATGTCTAGGCAGTGTACAGAAGCAGAAAGGAGACTCAGGTGCCATTTCAGTGGCTACCAAAAAGGAAGAGAAGGGAAGCAGGTTGGCATCAGGTAAAGAGGTAAATTGTCTGGTAAAGGATAAAAGTGAACTGTTAGTGGTGGACTTGATATCATTTGTACTCATATTGCTGTTCCTGAAGCACAGGGGGAAGTTATAAACAGTTTTAATACAATGTTACTTCAGTAAAGAAAATTAGGAAAAAAGAATCTTGGATTAATTAGAATTGATGTGAGGACTCATTCATTCCTTCCCTGAGTTTCCTTAGTATGTCAGTAAGGAAAGTGCACTTTGCCTAGATTAAGCAACTTTTGCAACGTCCTAGGCCCTGGGGGTCAGCACCAGACTTGGGAGCTGGATTTGTGTTCCTTGTCCCAAAACTACTTCACTCCCATCATTTTTCAAAATGCCCAGCTTTGCAAAACCTGGTTATTCAATCTGACAACTTATTTTGTTTTTCGAAGGCAGATGTTCATGGCAGCTTTGGATCTCAGATTTGATTAATGATGAGATCACTCCCCCTCAGGTTTATTTCTGCAGAGCTGGCAGAGGTGAGGGAGGCACAGGATAGGGCTACTGTGACCTGCGACCATTGCTTCACGCTCAACCATCGCTTCACGCTGCACCAGCGGACATCGGTGCCAATGTAGGTGTACTTTGAAAAATGATTTTATGCTTTATTTTTTAAAATGCTGCATTTATTTACTTTCTTTTAAATTTCTGTATTTAAATATTCTCTATAGTAAAGGATGACAACAGTTATGGTCTAATAAAAATCTTTTAAATCAATTTTTAATGAACACTTAGTAATGATTAAAATTATCGACACTCAAAGTTTAGATAAAGCAACTTTTGCAATGTCCCAGGGGCTGGGGACATCATCATTTTAACAATCAGAAGTTATTACTTTTGTTTTTTAGTTTTTATTTGAAGTAGCATTGGTATACAGCTCTATTTATGATGTAGTGGTATAGCATTACATCTCATCAGATGCGTGTTAGCACACCAGGCCACCACCAAAGCACCCATAGTCCTGTTCTGCAGACCATTGCCATCCTCCTCCTTGCTTTTCACTTCCTTCACTCCTTTCCTTTCCACCCACCTCTGATAGGTTTAATATTATAAGATTCTCAGGGTTTGGTTTTGTCTGACCTTTATTTTGTTTCTCTGTATTCCACATGTTAGTGACATCACCTGGTACTTGCCATTCTCCTTCTAGCTGATTCTACTTAGCTCCATCCCCTTGAGATACAGCTATGTTGTCATCATTTTATAGGTGAATTGTGCCCCAATGTGTAAATACAGTATATATTTTTTATCTACTCCTTTGTGGTAGGGCCCTTAAGTTGTTTTAGCAACATGGCTATTGTAAATAATGCTGCAGTGAACATTGGAGAGCACATATCCTTCTAAATTAGTGCTTTTGTATTCTTTGCTTAGATATGCTGGAGTAGAACTCCTGGATCATATGTTAGATCTATTTTTAATGTTTTGAGAAGCCTCCACACTATTTTTCACAGGACCTGGACAAATCTACATTCTTGTCAACAATGTGTGAGAATCTTTTTTCACCACACCATTGTCAATACTTGTGTTTTCTGGTCTCTTGGTGTTATTCTCATGGGTGTAAGATATTATTATTTTGCCATTTGTATTTGCATTTCTGTGATGTGATGGTGAGCGTTCTTTGGTATATTTTGTGTTATGCACATATTTTTTTCCTTCTTTCCTAGTGTAATTACCACCATGTTATTGGTGTTAATTATTCCTAGATGTAACTTTGTAATTCACATTAGTATTAACATCATATAGTTTTTAATATATTAGTATATTAGTATTAACATCATATAGCTTTTAACAATTCTGTGAGCTGTGTGATAAAGTACATATACTATTGCAAATTTGAAACATGACATCACATTTTCATTATTTTCCCATGGTAGTATGCAAAACTCCCATCAGCCTCTTTTGGCTGCTGTAGAAAATTCCACTGTTTGAAACTTATACTGACTATACTCCTGGTATGGAATTATGTATCATTCCTGCTTTGCCAAAACAAAGCAGTGATGATGGGCGTGGTGATGATGGAGGGACTTCTGATGAAGATGTGTGTGCATTTCTCTAGGATACACACCTGGATTGCTTAAGCTCAAGTATTTGTATTTTCATTTACTAAATGTGGTCTAATTGTTTGCTAAGGAGGTCTAATCAGTTAATAGTTTTCATCATTTTTACTTTCTTTCCTTTTACTCAACCTCTGTAACATGTGTTTCATTGTTGGTTGTTGGTAGTGATGGCATAATTCATTTTCCGGTTAATTTGTGTTGATTTTATTGTAATCAATGACCAAGCAGTAAACACTAGTATATATGAGTCAAGTTTACAGTAGTCTTCATTTCAGTGAATGGCCTCACTGTCCATCTGTCCCACCAGCCAGAAATCTGGTTGTTTTTCTTGACCCTTCTCTTTCACCTCATTAATCATCATTCTCTGGTTTTGTCCCTCAAATATATTTCACTTTTTCTTACTTACTGACCTTTTCATCAACATCCTTGTCCAAGTCACCATTCTTTTTTTTTTTATTATTAGTTTAATTTATTCTTTAGGTTACAAACACTGTAAGTGTTCTTCCCCCCCCCCCCCTCTGGTGCCCCTTCCATTCTCTCAAACCCCACTCTTTGTTTTTTATTAGTTGTGCTAAGTCCATTAGTCTCTTTCCCATGATAGTGTCTTTTCACTGGGTGGACGGACTGTGTTGTCAGATCCAGGTGAGCCTTGCTGTAAGGTTTTCAGTCTTACATTTGCATTGGGTGGCCATTTGTGATCTGTCCATGTTTTCTTGCTGCAGGCCATCTTCTCCAATCCCATCTCCATTGCTTTGCTGCTTTTTCTTATGGCTCTGGTGTCAGATTTAGGGAGTCTCGCCCCCAGTCAGTGTTGGTCAAGAAGTTTCTCTGTGAATACCGGCACCTGCAAATGGCCTTTGTAGATTATCCCCTCTCCTTCAGTTTGCAGTTTTGATGTGGGGCCGATTACCCCATCTTTGGTCTCTCTGGTAGTGGTAGTGAGGGGAGGGTGTGTTGCTCTCCCTGAAGGCATCTCCAAAATGAAGTCCCGGGTCTTCTTGGCCCAGCGAGTGTACAAGTGCACATGGTTACATCGTGACTCTACAGTTGTTTCTCCTGTGTTGCATTCTCTTGGTTGTCCATCTGCTGTGACCAGCTCAGGCCTGTGGGCTGGACTTTTTCATTGTTCTTCACCCGTTCCATGTTGGGGTTGCGCATATTCTTGGTCCTCTGAAGTTTAGTTGGAGTAAGAGAGACATGCAAGGGCTCCCCCCATCTGCGCACTGGAATCTCCCAGCGTGGGGTGGCCTGGTCAGCCTGCCCTGTGCCTTCTCCGGCTCCCTCTGGGTTAGGGACCAGGGGCAACATGGCACTGCTGAGCCGAGCTGCAAGTGGCTGCCCGTTGTCACAACCCCTCGCTGGTGGGTGAGGGCTGTTCCCTCACCCCATTCCCCCTCCTGGGTCCATCCAGATGGGGGGACTCACCCGAGAAGCCTGACCCCCCTCGCTCCCGCTGGCAAGGGAGTCCGGGGGCCAGGGACCCGGGCTTGCAGGCAGTCGACTGCCAAGTCACCATTCTTGTGTATTTGCAATCTAGCAGGTGCCTTGCTAACCTCATAGTACCCAAAGGTATTTCCTGGGTACATGCAGTGTCCAACCACCCAGTAACTAAGCCAAACATGCTTAAAGGAAATTCTAAATGCACATTAATTATGTAAGTAAGTAATTGTTAAACTGAACAGGCAGTATATAATCCTGTCCCTCACACATGCACTCACAATTATTGGCCAACATACCTTAAATAGTTTGGTTTTATAAACCTCAATTTAACCAATTTCCTTATTCAAAAACTAACATCATTTCTACAACATTCCAATAACTTATTGTTACAAGACCTGTGCTTTGATAGAATATTTCTTTATTTAAGCCAATATTCTTATCTAAAAAATTAAACGCAAGAACTTAAAATTTGAATGATCTCACTTCTAGACCTTACTTTTTATCTATGAGCCATTTGAATTCCAGTAAATTAAAGTCTAAGATTATCTATCTAGGAATCTAAACATCAAATGATTTGCTGTAATTGAATGTTATAAAATGATATTATAACACTCATTTATTAAACAGTGCCACTTGACTGATTTTTGTCTCCCTTCAATCGTTATCTAAAATTACAATGTGCATTTTATCTTTTCACATGATTGTATTGGATAAAATCTTTGGTCAAGTAGCATTTTCAGACTTCTAAAGCTCTAATCATCAGCCCATTTAGTGAATTCTCATAAAGTGCAAGGTTAAACCATGCATTTTAGTGAGTTTGGGTGAGAGTATTTGAACAGTTGCTTTGTACAAAGAGTTTTTGTTTTAGAAAGTTTAATTCATGTGTACATTTAAGGTGTTCTTAAAAATGTTTTAGAAAGGACAGAATACACTTTTTTGAGTTCAAATTAATATATTGCTAACTGCTAATATTTTTGTGCACAAATTTATGAAAGAATATAGAATTTTATATATAGTCCTTAGGACATGGTTACTGAGTTATTTAGGATATTGCTTCTGAAATACTCTATCAATGTTATCAATGTCTTATTTAAAAGATGTTGTGAACTGGGAATGACAAAACCACCAGTTTGCCATCTAAACTTGAAATATTTTGTTTGAGGCTTAGAATGATCTCTATATAGTACACATTTGAATTTTTTTTGGGGGGTTACAGAAATCAGTTACTATATTTCCTATCTCTACTACAATTTTCCAAGGGAGAAGATGTTGAAATTACTGATATTTTTAATTGCATCAGTGTGACAAAGAATATTTTTTCGCATAAATATCACCATTGTGCCAGCCCAGACACACACCAAATTACTTCACGTTCTTTTATTAATATTTCCATGTCCAGACAATGAGCCATTGTGGAAAGGGGTTCAAGAGACATAGGTTTTCTGCTCCTCCATATTAATTGTGTCATTGATGTTCATATGGTCTTAGAAAGTGAACTTTATCTCTGGACAGACCAGTAGAACTAGAACACAGTATGCCTTTACTATTTCAGGAGAATAAATGCACGATATAGCTTCTTTGACTACATAGTACAAAGTCTTTATGAGAGTACTTGCAAAGGGTTCATGGATACATTTTATCCACAACTAAGAGTTAAACTTTGGAATGTACTTGTTGATTCCCTTATATAAAGGACATTCCTTTAGCATGTTACATGCCTCATACAGACAAGAAGTTATGATTTCCAATATTATTCAGAACACTGGATTATAAAAAGCAGGATTATTATAAAATATGAGGTCAGTGCTGAATTATTTGGAATGACACACCCCATTCTAGCTACTGTCATAAAGTATCACAGCAGAGAGGTTTCAAACAAGAAAATCAGAATCTAGAGGCTGCAAGCCCTTCGTGGGATGCTGATGGACCATGCACCTCTTGCAGCCTCCAGAAAACTGACTCTCCTGGCATCTGGGAGTTTCTGGAATTCTCCCACACTCCTTAATTGGCAACAATAAGCTTCCAGTCTCTGCTTCTATCTGTACATGATGTTCTCATCTGTGTGTAAGTGTGTGCGTGTGCATATTGTGGTATGCACAGATTTCCCTCTAATCAGATTGCCAATCATATTTGGTTACATACCCTTTTTACTTCAGAATAAGCTTATCTCCATAGGTTAACTGTATCTTCCAGAATCCTTTTCTCAAACACATTCATATTCTGATGCTCTAGATTTAAGGTTTCAACATATCTTTCTTGAAAACACAATTCAACTGTAATATATGATTTAAACTAGTAAATATTGAGTTTTAATTGCAGGTTATATACAAATGCAAGATCTGTTATGCAAGTTTTTCAAAGAGTGGAAATTATTCTTGAACAAAATAAACAGTATAATATGTAGAAATATTTGCTCAATTTAACTGAGTAATTATTAGTAAAATTGCTCCATCATATTCATCAGATCAAGAAATTTCACCTATACATTTATTCACTTGATGATAATTTATTCCTTATTTTCTAATTATTTGTTGCTATTAAGTTTTTCTTCCTCAAAATGAAATACACTCAATGACTATCCATAAAACAGCATTATTTTAAAGTACCTTGTTGAATCACTAGACATTTAAGAGCAGAATTCTGGAGGCAGGCTGTATAATTTGAAATGTAGACTCTGGCATGTACAGTAATATGACCTTGGGCAAGTTGTTTAATATCTTTTCTTCTTTCTCTTTACTGTACAATAAGGATAATCAGAGCTACTCAATGAAATTGTTTTGAAATAAGGCACATCTTCTAAAGTATGTGGAAACAAATGCAACAAACAGAAATTTAACAATCTTTTCTATTCTGCTTATTATTAAGATGTATAATTTTTATTTAATATATGAAGTAATTATCACTACAGGGGGAGGCTAGTAGAAGTGGAGTGTAAGGGTTGGCAGCAAAGGGGTGGGGGGGACCAACTTTCTAGGTGGAGGACTATCCATGCTTTGGTGGTGGGTATGGGGTGGTGACATATATCCTGTACCCCTAAATAATATGCAGTGTTGTAAAAAAATGCATTTACAATAAAAAGCAATACAATTTAAAAAATAAAGCAGGCACTTCTTAAAAGCAAAATAGGAAAAAAATGTACACAAGGCAAAGAAAGTGGACATTAGAAAAGAGAACTGGCTCAATGGCTTAAAACCATTGGAGACCCAATGAAGATACAAATGTTCAAGAGTCATTTTAAGAAAATTTATGCCACATATACAACTCCCTTGTAATTAGCAGAACTTCATCACCTCCCACTTTATCTCAATCAGGAAAACAGGGAATGGAATGTTCTCAATAATTTGGAATCAACTTTAAGGTTCTAAACAAAAGGCATGCAGTGAGAATCAAAGGTAGTTATAAACAGCTTTATGGTTCAATGTATGGACTTCACAACTCCAGAGCTTGCAAAACCAATCCTAACTCTGCTGCTGAGCAGTTTTAAGATGATTCTTGCCTTTGCTAAACTTCAATTTCACTGAACAAAGAGTCAGGAAAAGGACTAAGTTTGTACCAAACCATAGATATGAGGCATTGAGCAGGGAAGAAGAGAGTAAGAGGGTTCAAAATTGGGGAGGACAAAGACTAAGATGATGGTTCACAGGTGATAAGGTGGTAGGAGAACCCTGGGGTAGATAATGGTGTAAAACAAAATTGATAATATAATAAATAATAATAGTATAAGAAAAAAACAGGAGAGGGAGTAGCACAAGGGACTGTGACAATAGTACACAGGTGGTGGGAGAATTATGGGGACCACACCTGAGGGAAAGAATAAAATATTGAAGAATAGTTTTGTGTTCAAAGCAAAACTGAAGGAATTGTATAGATGTCCTATCTACTCCCTACACATACATAACTCTCCTCTCCCATTATATGGTTTCCCTACAGAATTGTAGACTCATCACAGCTCACCTCTGTTGAAAGTGATGAACCCACCTAGTACAACATAGCCACCCAAAGCCCATCATACCCACTGCAGTTTATTCTGGGATTGTGCATTCTAAAGGTTTGAACAAATGTGTGAAGACATGTATCCATCACTACTTTATTGTCTCCAGGAAACATTTTTAAATTACTAGAGACATTTTAAAATTAAAATTGGGGTAGGGGAATTGTTGGCATCCAGAAAGAGGCTGAGAATTACTCTGCCTCCTTAATTTAACAAAGTCTCAGTTGGATATAGTTATGAATTTTGTGAAATATTTATTCCTATTGCTGTAACTGTTCTTTAGGCCCTAGAGTTCACTAGTAACCTTTCTGAATTTGCAATTATTATACAAAAAGTCCTTAACATTTAGACAAGATTTTCTACAAGTTCTTAATGATAACTGCGCACATACTTAGGTTTTTGATTCTGATTCATCATTTCCTGATGAATTATTTTTTACATAATTGAAGTACTGACATTCCTCTGAGTTTAATATTAACTAATGAGACAACTCTTATCTTTGAATATGTGCAAGGCAGCGATCTCTTCTGTTTCTCTGTAATGTGACAAATCCCTAGTAAAAACCTCAGTTATAGCATGTAGGTCACACTTCTAAACCAATGTCCAGTTCTTCCCCCATGTTGCAATCAATATATACATTAATTTAATTTAATTAGGTATACAAGATTTAAAAATTGAACATAAATGAAAAATATGTTATTTAAAAGTAATAAACTAGGTGTTAAACTATACATTTTCTGCTTTTGTTTAAGAGTTTCTATCACAGGGGGGATAATTTTGGGAAATGGAGGTTACATTTTCATACTTATCTAAAAAGAATACTTAAGGAATACAATATTTGTTCCCTCCATCCATAAAGAGTATTCCCATCCTCTGAAGTATATGTCTTTCCTCTGTCAAGCATTGCACCCTTCAATTTTGGTGACATTTTGTTGTAATCCAAACAATGAGTTGATAGTTCTTCAAAAAGCTACAGTGGTATGTGTTCAATTTAGATGAAAAGATTGGAAAAACTATGTAAGCTATCGCAAATTAGACTATACTACCCAAGTGACAGAAATGGTATTAGAGATAGTCACTAACAAAGCAGAGTTGTACAAATATACAGGTGGGCAAGTCGCTTGGAGGTTGATGTGCCAAATATGATCAGTCTAGTTGCTGAAATGAAATCTAGTCACTTCTGGAGATATTCTGGAAGCTGCCATAAAGCTGAGAGTGGGAGACTTAGAGCATCAGGGACTACCAGACATTAAGCAGTAAAAACTGAGAAAAAGTAATTGTTCAGATGTAGATGTTAAGTATAGGATGATATCGTTATAGGTAATAACTTTGATATTTACTTATTAGACCTATTGCTTATTATAGATGAAAGTCTTGCATGGCCTACAGATGTAGTAAATGGTGGATCTCTAAAATATATATTTTAGTCAACTCAGTTTTACTCTATTTCTGTATGTATACTTTTCTTTCTAATGACAGGCATAAATATATTATCTAAATGTGTTCATTAGTTATCTTGAGTAAATGTTTTCTTTCTATGTTTAAGTCAAACACATGTTGAAATAACAATATGCACACAGACATTTTAGTCAATTCATTCAAGTCCCTTCTACTGGAGAAGCAGTTGCTGTTAGCAGGATTTTCAGGAAAATCTTGAAAATTGTAGTAGAAACTAAGACACAAGCACATGAATGTGAGTGCCCATCTTTATAATGCCAATGTGTGAGCATACAGAGGAGAATCAGATGTAGCCACTCAAAATCCCTTCCTTCCTTGTCATGTAGTACTAATAAACTCCCTCAGCAACTGCGATAGTTCACACATTAATTGTTTTGTATTCAGGAAATTCCGTCATAATTACCTAGAAGGCATACTTGGAATCACATATTTAATTATAGTAATTTAATTATCAAAAATGACCAGACTGTGTCATAGACATGCTGAAATAAGAAAATATATAATTTTATTTAATTGATTTTATTTAGGGCATGTTCAGCAAACTTCATTTGAGAGAAACCTTGACTAGGAATAGTAATTGTTATGACTAGCAAAAGGTTCTGCTTAAACTCATTTTATAAAAGAGATAAAGATGAATAGGATATACATATATGGCTCAGTGGTCAGAGGGAAACAGTGAATGGAATTGCTGTTAGAAATTAATCTGGTGGGTCAGGCTAGCATATATATATATATATGTGAGGGTGTCATAAGTTTAGGTTGACAATAAGTTTATCAGGTACAGGATAGATTCTTTTCAAGAATTAACTGAAAGCATTTCTTATACTCTCAAATTAACAATTAGCTAGAAAGCACATATTCAACATTTGTAAAAATATTTATTTTAAAACTCTTTCAAAAAGTCAGAGAAAAAAGATAGTATATTTTCAAATAATAGGAAGACTACAGCTGACTTTACTACAGAAGCTTGGGAAGCCAGAAACCAACAGAGCAGTATCTTCAAAAGGTGGGAAGCACATATTTTCCAACTTAGAATTTGAAGCATATGAAAATAGCTTTTGAAAAGTGAAGATGAAACAAAAAATACACTTTCAAGAAAACAAAATTGAAGAGGGTTTGTCACTAGCAGAACTGTATTAAAGAACTGTGGTTCCTACACAGAAGGACAATAATACCAGACCAAGGTTGAATATGCAAGTTTGAAAGCAGAGCTTGGAAATGGCAAGTACATCAATCAGTATAAATGGAAACCAATAGCTAAAATCTATGTGGACCGTGGCTTGTGAAAAAGAATTAAATCATGTGACCAAGATAGAATAAGTTAGGAGGACAAGTGAAATGACAAAGTTCATAGGCTACAGTAAATAGAAGTGTGAAAATTTTAGAAGTCAAGTATGCTGATTATATACTCTTAGTAATCACCAAAAAGCATCATCAAATAATCTTAAAATTCTGTTACTCTAATGCACTTCTAGGAAAGTAAAGTAATAAGCCCCAAAGAGGTCAATCAAGAGATGGAAAAGAAAAAAAGGAAGGATGAAGGGGAAGGGAATATCTTTCATATCCAACAAGTAGTTAAATGCCAATAAACCAAGTCCTCTAATTAAAAGCAGAGCTTTATCAGGTTGGATGATACAACTAGAATGTAAAGAACACCAAATTTGAAGGTAGTGATGATAGCAGACATTGACCGGGACCTAACTAACTGCAATGATAAAAAAGTTCATAGCTCTATAACTAAAAAATATATACCAAAAATTATAAAATATGTTCAAAAACATTTCTAAGGTCTTACTGAACATTTCTCCAAAGAGAAAGTATCAGCATATCTGTTACATTCTAGATCTAAACCTCAGAAATACCAGTCTTCATTTTTCATTTGAGTTCAAAATTTTTAAGTTGAATTGTCTTTCCTTTCAAATGTCTCCACTGGCTCATAGACATTCTTCATATCATTTAATGACATCATTTAGCCAGTTACCAACACTAGACATTTGGGTTATATGACAAATGCTTTCTTTTCCTCTAGACTCCCCACTCTCTTGAAACTACTTATAATGAATCCCCAGCCTCTTTCTCTTGCTTAGTCTTATTTCAATCAGGGAGCTGTCATAGTAGTTTTGAATCTCTTAACAGGAACTGATATGGATACCAAACAAGTTACTCTTTGGACACTATTTCTACTGTTTACTTGTGATATTTGAGTCCTATGCATTATTCATGTCAAAATATATTCCCAAATATTTAGTCTGGGAGTTATGTATCTTTTAAGGGAGATTTCAAGCTATACCACCCCAAAATACAAAATATATATTATATATCCCCTTGATTTTACAGTGACATTAAAGCACAGTGTATTGTGTATATATATGTGTTTATATACACATAACTAGATGTTCACATATAAAGTTTATGACATACTTTTTAGGACATCAGAAAGAAAAAACATCTTAGAGTCAAAGAAATATGTAGTCACACTGGAATGAATTACTCACCTTGACATTTGATGCAGGGAAAGCCATACTTATGTGAGACCATCTACTTTTATTTCTTCTTAACTGCACCGATATGGTATCCTTGTGGAAATTTTCACAACTTCCCATTCATATGCATGTACTAATATGTCTAATATTCTTATTTGGTTATCTGGGAAAAAATAAACTGAACTAGCCTGGAATCAAATGACACCTCACTTTACCCATCCTGTTCATGCCCAGATGACTCAGTCATATCAGTGTTGTTCCACATGCTTTCACTCCACTCACATGGCAAGAATTATATTGTCTTTCACTTTCATGCACAATATCAACTTCTTGGGAATAAGTTATTTTCTCCATAAACTGCTCTCACCAAATTGTATGTCTCTGACAATCTGATAAAACCAAAAGCTATATCTGTAATATATAATATTTAAAATGATTGAATAATATTATAATATGTAATAAGGAATTCTGATTCAATGAATCAAAACAGTGAGTTTTATACCTTAAAACTTCCCATACTCCCACATCTTTCAATTTGCTCTTTCTGAAGGATTCTTTCATTGCACTGACTGTGTTCTTTGATAATGAACATTCAACATTTAGACCAAATTCCTCTCCTGTCTCTCTCTCTCTCTCTTTCTCTTACTGTGTCATTTCATTCCCATATGAAACTAGGGAGACACCCACCCACACCCATCTGACACATGTGCAAGAGAATGCACATAATAAAGAATAAGAGAGAAGCCCAAGGAATTTTAATGAAACCAATATATACACTATAGTGTAATATCATAAAAAGGGAAATAATGCAAAATGAAGGAATTTGGGTGCAGAAAGAAAAGTAGGTGTGGAAGAAAATAAAATATACTTCTATTCTTTCTTTAAATTCATGATTATACAATATGTAGAAATACCCATTACACTTTTTCAATAGATTTAATGAGCTAGGTAAGTTTTTAATTTTAGAGAAACAATTATGCTGCAAATACAACTTTTGAAAGACCAAATTTCATGGTCATGAATATAAAATTAAGTATTTTCATTAGTATTTGAAATGTCTCCTATATAATATTTAAAATACCTCCTATATAAATTGCAACTCCATTTTGTTAAAAATTGTCAGTGTAATTGTTAGATGGATATGTTTCTTATATAACATGTAATTCTAGAATGACTAGAAGAGGTTGTGTTTTAAAACCATAGATGTACAACAAAACTCTAGAAAGTTTTGTCCCTCCCTCCCTCCCTCCCTC
>PVHY01005521.1:0-32209 GCA_004024945.1 Uropsilus gracilis
CTCTGTGAACACATCACGACCTGAGCTGCTGAAATTGTGCTGGTGCCAGAGAGTAGCCAGGGCAACACCACTCTATAAGCCACTGAGAGGTCAAGGAAGTGGTCCCTGAGCTCCTGGTTAAGGAAAGACAGAAGCTTAATTATCTCAGGTCAGATCAGACCTTGGGGAGGAGCCTGCATGGAGGCTGGAGGGACTGAGCCAAGTCACCTGAGAGGGTGTCCCAGGTACGGGGCCACCTGGGCTCTTCTCTGCCTATAGCTGCAACATTGCAGCTGATGGCATGATTGTCCTCAGTGCCCATGTGCCCAGTGCCCTGGGCTTCCCGGTCACCCACGATTGACCCTAAATAAGTAAAGTAACTTCCCTCAGGCTAGATGTGTCTGTTATATATACACAGATACTAATATTATTAATTCTTTCACTAGGGTGGTAATAAATCATACATGCTAAGGCACCAAGTGCACAATGTCAGCTCTTTCTGTCATTATATTTGTATATTGCAGCAAAAGGTAAACATAGTTGTAATCTTGAATAGTCTCTTGATGATATGGGATCGATAGATTTGAAATTCCATCAATGGAATTTAGCACACTGTCAAATGTCTGTTTTTCAAGACCTGCTTCCTCCAGAGAAAGACCTGAGCTACAGCTACTGAGCAACACAAGCATTGATACAAACATCAACACATCAGCCAGTACAGCTTCATATCCACTCTGTTTACCGCCTAGTAACACACACCGCAGGCTGCAGGGATCTGTGTGCCTCCAGATGCCATTTGTGCAGGATGCTCCTCAAGGGTCTCCCCCACACTCCTGCCCCACCTGGCCCACCTCTGTCCACACCACAGTGTTCATTATGTATGCCATCTTCCCTGTAACTGGGAGCATGGTTCCTTCCTCTGTCACTAGTATCACAGTACCTCTAAGAGGGAGGCTGAGTCCTGTAACCTCCCTCCCTGCTCAGGAAGTCAGGTTAGCCACAGGGCTTGCTGGACATCAGGTGCTGAAATGCAGCCTCTCCGGTTCAGACAGAAGGATGATTCCATCTCTGAGGCTAAATCCCTGCCTCATTTACGTTTCTCTTTCCATCTTTTAACTCTGAGGTTAGGGAAGGAAGCTGTAGAGCCCAGGGATATCTTTATTTCAGGTCTCTGTCCTACTTTATTACACTGAACCAAGGGAATTGATTAAAGTAATTATTCAAGTGACCAATTCTGCAAATTATCATTCAAATGTAGTTATCCTCCAAGAGGTTAACAAAGTTTGAAATCAACCAGAACAAAATAATCACAAAGTGAATTTTCTGTCAGCTGCCAACTATGATAACTTGGTACTCTCTCTTTACTGAAAAGGTTTGAAAAAAATCAGCTGTGAAGCCATTCATACCTAGACTTCTCTTTCTAGGAAATTTTAATGAAAAATCAAATGTTTCTGTTGCTATCGGACTGCTCAAATTAATGATATCTCATTTTTCCTTTGTTTAGTTTTCTTAGATTTTAATTGAAACACAATGAGTTTGAGACTATTACAGTGACAATTTTGATAAGTTTATTAGATGCATTTATTGTGAAACTATCAAGACAATAAAGTGCTGTTCCTCATCTATGATGATGACCAGTCCCAGGTGGTAACCTTCCTCCCACACTTCCCTTTTTCACCTGCCTTCTGTAGCCACCCACTCCTCTCACTATCATTCGCTGTTCTAGAAGTTTACAGAAATGGACCCTAGAGTATGTGCTAATCTCTGGCAGACTCTCTCATTAGCGTATTACTTCAAGCTTTGGCGCAAATGCTGTTTCAGTAGTTCATGGTTTTGTTTCTGAATCATATTGTATGTGTATCAAATGTTGGCTAGCACCATGTTAGTTCCCATTTTTGTCTATTAAGATTTAGCAAACAGTTCAAAATCAGTTTTGAATGAACATAGACATTCATGTGTATGGGAATAAATGCCAGTGGGGATAGATGTATCAAATAGTCAGTATGTAGTAGATAAGATCAACTTTTGTTCTGATCGGTTTTGTAAATTTAGCATTCTGATGGGTGTTCAGAGATGACTTGTTGGTATTTTAAGTTGCATTTGCTTGATCATGAATAATGTTAAGATCTTATCATATCTGCATTTATTTGGTGATGAGTTTGTTCAAATCTTGTTTTCAAACTCTAAAAATCAGTTTTAAAATTGGGATTTTTTTTAGCTAAGTGTTTGAGGTTTGTTTGTTTGTTTTTTTAACCTACTTTGATTATAGTCATTTATCAGGTATTGTACTTAGAAGTATTTCCCACATGTGTATTCTTTTAAAAGCATTATTCAAGAAGCATGATGAAATCCAGTTGGATATGGTCCAATTTTCAATATTTTCTTCTATGAATTGTGATCCTTGTGCTTTTTAAGAAACCTTTGTTTAACTGATTACAGGATTTTATTCCATATGTTTTACTCTCTCACATGTTCATACATTAAAATTTCAGATTTTATATTAAGACTATTTTCTATTTTAATAATGATACAGTTTACATTTAGCACAGCTTTGGTTGAAAGTTCATTTTGTTAGTGATGGGTATTCAGTTCCTCCAACATCATTTGCTGAAAGACTGACAAAATGAAACATCTGTGATAATATGGATGGAGCCAAAGGGAATCATGTTAACAGAAATAGGTCTGAAAGAAAAAGACAGAAACCATATGATCTCACCTATGATATGGACTATGGGAATAACAAACAAAGGCCAGAAAAGTTGAAAAATAAACTGGCAGTGGAGCTGGGGCAGACTACTAGAGAAGAGGTAGAAGGAGGGAAAAATTGGGGAAGGGAGGAGCACAGGAAAAGGAGGGCTCTCAGGTGGTGGGATGGAGGGAGAACCCTGGAAAAAGCAATGATGTACCATTCATCTGTAATGGACTAAAAATGAAAAAACAGAGAAAGAGAGACAAAGGAGGTTTGAAGGTATCTACTATTTTAAATACAATATAGAAGAAAACCAGATTGAGAGATGATTGCGTGGACTATAATCTAAAATAAAAGACCCCTTAAGTCCAACACTAGAGTCATAAGGAAAAGAAGCAAAGCAATGGAGATGGGATTGGAGAGAACGGCTTGCAGCAAGAAAACATGGACAGATCACAAATGAATATAACCTGGCCACCCAACGCAAAGACTGAAAATCGAACAGCCAGGTTCACCTGGACCCAACAACGCAGTCCCTCACCCAGAGAAAAGACACTAACATAGGAAAGAGACTAATGAGCTTAGCACAGCTAATAAACAACGAAGAGTGGGGTTTGAGAGAATAGAAGGGGTACCAGAGGGAGGAGGGAGGGGGAAAAATAACACAGCGGTTGTAACCTATAGAACAAAATAGAATAGTATAAATAAAAACAAGTCATTGAAACACTTTGAAAATACTGTAAAATAGTAATTTTGGTGTCTATCATGTTTTTAACTGTCATTATAAATCCCTATAATCGCACTTATGTTTTATCAACGTGGAGAGTATTTAATATTTATGTAAATTTTTTTCTTAAATGAAAATTTCTAGATTAGAATGTGGCAAAGGAAAGCAAAATGAGAAGTGCAAAGTCAAGAACTGAATTGTAATGTTAGAATCCTTTCCATTCATTCTCACTATGCATATGAAAGGCGACAGTGGTGGGACTTACCTGCTTTAACTGAGCAGGTCCTTAGCCCAAAGCAACAGCAACAGCAGCAAATAAACATCTTACATCGAAAACAGTGAAAGCAGTTTAGTTTTTCAGTTTTTCTATTGTCTCTTTTGCTGTACAGAAGTAAATTCTTAAGGATTATTAAGTAGCTTCTATTATTACAGAGCAAAGAGTCCAGTCATCAGGCTGATGGTTCTATATTATAGAAAGGGACACATGTAGAACTAGGCTTGACTAAAAAGCACATTTATAAATCACTGGCATATTTTCACTACTGACCCCAGCCTTATCAATATTTGTTTCCTAGCACTATTTAATTTCTAACAAGGAATATGAAATTATAGCTCTGTTTACAATTGCCAAGATAGGAAAACAACCCAAATGCCTCCAAACTGATGAATGACTGAAAAATATGTGGTCTATGTACACAATGGAATATTATGCATCAATCAAGGAAGACAAACATATGTAATTTGCAGCAACATGGATCGAGCTAGAAGGACTCATTATTAGCAGAAATAAACCAGAAAGAAAAAGAGAAATACAGGATGGTCTCACCTATATGAAGGATACAGGGAAAAACAAACAAATGAATAAGAAAAATTGGAAACAACCAACAGAACTGAATGATAGAGCGAGAGAGGAGGAGGGGGAAGAAAACGGGGAGGCAAAGGGCACCAAAGAATAAGATGGTTAACAAGTGTTAAGGAAATGGGAAAACCCCGGGTACACAATAATGTAATATATATATACAAAATTTAAAAATTAAATTAATTTTAAAAAGTAAGAATGTGGGGAGGGTGGGGAATAAGGGGTACAATACAACCATGTAAACATGACCAATATTGCACAATAATTACAATATAAATAAAAAAATTTAAAAAATAAAAAATAAAAGGTAAATATATCTGTTTTGGGAATGGAATGGGGAAGGATGAAGGGGGTGAGGAAGGGCTGAAATCCCAAGTCTAATAATAAAGGATTTCTGAATGACTAAAAAAAAAAAAAACTCTAATTTTATTTTTACAACAAGGAACAAAACTGAACCCAAAAGCTCAGTATTTTATACAAAATTATTTTAGATATTTAGCAGATTATGATTATTAAACTTAGTAAAGCTTGTTTTTTACAAGGGATATTATGAAACAATGATGAAGGGGATAGAATCAAGATTGTAGCAGTTGTAGCTTAAGTTTCTCTTAGGACTGAAATTTCAAATTCATTAGAGTTGCAAGTGGAACAATTTTATAAACCAGGGTTTTTTTTTAGACCAGTGGCTAATTAAGCAATTGAACATAGTAATAAAGACAAGAAAAATTACAGGCAAGCATAATATATTT
Source organism: Uropsilus gracilis (assembly GCA_004024945.1). NCBI lineage: Eukaryota > Metazoa > Chordata > Mammalia > Eulipotyphla > Talpidae > Uropsilus > Uropsilus gracilis. The sequence goes on from PVHY01005521.1 coordinate 5,004, forward strand.
TATGATATATAAGCAAGATCTAGTAAAATTGAGTAACTCATCCATGTGGCTTTTGGTGTTACCTTAAATTTTTAAGTAGGGCAGATGTTTAGACATAAACAGGAAAAAAGCAAACTTATTTTTGTTAACATAAACCAGGTTAATTTAATTACCATGAACATTTTGTTTAAGTAAATACATTTAAACCTAGGGTAACGTATTAATATCAGTATTTAACTTTAATGTATGCATTTTTTGACTTAAACCAAATTGTGAACTTCCTTGTGATCTGAAAATTTGGGTTTTTATAGAAATTATGCAGGTGCCATTAGTGGTTTTAACATAGTAACCATCTGGAGGTAGAAGATGACCTGAAATTGGTCTAAAATTTTGTCTATCTTAAGAAGTAGTTATTTAATTATGAAAATCCTGCATGATACCTTTAGTTGTTCAGTAACTTCTTTAGGTGAAGCACATTTTAAACGTGCATTTGAAGAGTGACTGTGGCTAAATTTGTATTGATTAAATTTAGTTTTTTTATTAGCTCCTTTAGATAAAAACACTTCACTTTTGCATTTGTAAGAATGATTGTTTAACTTCAAAGAAGTTGTCCACAGAGAATTTGCATGAGTCACCAAGACCAGAAAAATGGTATTAAGTTTTCAAAGAGGCTTAGAATAACACTTAGACAACTTAGCTTATGAGACAACTTAGGCTTTAGCTTACATTTGTCAAGCCCACTTTTATGTCTGGAACATGGCTAGTTCATCTCCTTTGGCCCCCTTTAATTCATCTCCAAGAGATCTCAATCCTCCTTCTAGGCATGGGACCCCTAACTGCAGTGAGGAAAAGAGTCGGGGAATCATACCTACAACTGTCTCATGCTGAGTGCTGGTGTAGTAGGGGAAAATAGCATATGCCATGAGGATCTGGGTTATTAAAAATCTCATACTGAATCTTTTCCAAGGGTTGCTCCTTATCATCACTTGCAGGAGAAAAGGAAAATGTCCCCACCCTGGTATCAGATTTGACTTACAGAACGGAATAAATCAGTTTTTACTAAAGCACAAATAGGAATCACTGGAGTGTGCACATCTTTCTGACATTTTTCAAAAAGATATCTCCTACCTTGTTCCAGCTTTTAGTTTCTAAAAGCCGCTCATCTGGGAAGCACAGGCAGCTCTCCAGTTTCCTGGAAAGCAACTCTTGCAGCATCTCAGAACTGATCTACATGCCTGTTCGCTTTAACAGACATTCTAAGAGTGAAACATCGTGAGTGGAATGAGATAGACTGGTCCCCATTTTTTACCTAACTTTATCTTCCCCTGGCAACTGGTCACGACTTAGTGGCCCAGGGGGTGCCCACGTCTTACCTATTCAAAGACTTTTGAGGTGCTTGGAATTAAGACCCCATTTCAGCCCCTGTTTTGGGGGCTCCATAGGCTGCCAGATCAAGCACTGGAGCTTCATGAAGTGGGTGATAATCAAGAGTGAAGAAAGACGAGAGTCTAGTTGGGCTCTGGCCCCTCCTGCCACTCCAGCTTTTAATAAAGAAGTTTAACAATATGGGTACTTTATTATTATTTTTTGGATTACAAATGTATATTTATTTATTTAAACTCTCCCATAATACATAAAGGACAAATTCTATTTGTACCACCACCTATGTGAAAATTTCTTAACATAGTTCAATATTCCTTTGTAGTTCTTTTTGTCCTTGGGGTTGTCCCAAAAGAATTAGAAAAGATTTATAGAAATAAATTAATTTTTTATAAATAATTTTTTATATAAATTTCACATCTTTGTAATCCCGGGGGTTCACCTCTTGTAATCCCTTGGATTTGCCTACCGCCTTCTCTCCCTTACTGTCTCCACCCTCTCCCGCCCTCTCTCCCCTGAGTTGTGTACTTCAGTTTGGTTGTTAGCTTGTTTTGACTTTTCCTCATGGCTTTTTGTTTATTTTTCCTATAGCCCATATATTAGTGAAACCATTTGGTTTCTTTTTCTTTCTTTCATGGTCCAGGGACATGGAGACAATCGAAATGTCCCAAAACAAATAACTGGATGAAAAGGATGTGGTATATATACATAATGGAATATTACTCATCAATTTAAAAATGATAAATTTGATGATTTCTTTATAACATGGATGTACTTAGAAGAAATCATATTTTCAAATTTAGTATTCTGATGGGAGTTCAGAGATGACTTGTGGGGCTTTTAAATTGCATTTACTTGACACTAATAATTTTGAACTCTAGTCATGTCTGTGTATTTATTTGGTGACAGGTTTGTTCAAATTTCATACCCAATTTTGAAATTGGGAGTTTTTTTTGCCACTACTGAGTGTTTGGAAGTTTTCCACCTACTTTAATTTTAAGTCATTTATAAGATACAGTACTTACAAGTGTTAATTTCCATGTGTCTAATAGTCCAATTCTTTAAAAAATGTTATTCAGAAAAGCCTGATGAAGTCCAAGTGGGTATGGTCCAAGATCGTTCTCTATGAATATGGTATTTCTGCCATTTAGGAAACCTATGCTTAACTCAAGATCATACAATTTTATCCTATATATTCTTCCACCCATATGTACATATTTTTAAATTTTCATATTTTATATTAAGACAATTTTATGTTTTAATAATGGAATGCTTTATATTCAGTGCAGATATGGCTGGAAGTTCATTTTATTCATGGTGGGTATTTATTTGTTCCAACATCGTTTGCTGAAAGACTATATTTACTTCACTGAACTGCCCTCACTTCTCTTGAAATAGCAGATGTGTTTGTGAACTCTGTTCTGCCCCATGGACCTATATTTTCATCTTTACTCTCACTTGAGTCTTTCTTGATTACAACAACTTATCATCAGGTCACACATTAGACAAAGATTCATCTAATTTGCTAGTCAGAGCTATTTTTACTATTCTAACTTGTTTGCATCTCCTCCAAGGAACTAGAACCAGCATTTCAATTTTCAAAAAAGGAAAATAAAAAGTAAAAAGTGGCTGCTCTTGTATGGGCTTATCTATTATGCCTTCAATCCAGAAGTATTCCTTTGGATAGTTACCATTATTATGGCTATTTCTATTATTTATTTTAGTGTGAATTTTCAACTTTCCCCATACCATCATTATCTTACATCTAAAGATGTTCCCTAGGTTTTCCATCTGTATAAGTTTGCTAGTGTTTGTTGTTTTTTGGAAATTTATTTATTTTCTATTAAGTTTTGTTGATATAGTCCAAGTTAATAGACATTAATAAGAAATTATAAGATAGAAATTAATAAGATAGAAACTCCTAAGAATTTTGCTGTGTAAAAGTGCATTGCTTTCTCTTCTGACTTCCTTCATTTTTCAGTTGTTGCTATTGCTAATAAGCTAGTTCTTGTGGCTTAGCTTTGTGATGGTTGGATACAGAGTCACTATTCACTGTGACCCTCATATATTTTTGAAACTTGTCTTGAGTTCGCTTTTCCAGGATTTTCAGTGTGTGAGTAAGCGACAGCATATTCTAAGCACCCCTCACCTGTGTACCTGGACTTGGTAATATGGTTAGAAAAGACCATGTTTCTGTGAGTCAGAGTAGGTACAAGACAGGAAATTGGAAAGGAACAGAGAGCAGGCTGGAAAATGGGGAGCATTTCTTCAAAAGAATGACACTAATTTTGTATAGATAGACCTTATTGCGAAAGGCAAACTAGGTCAAGCACTGGAGCTAATGACATTGGCAGTATTCAATAGGGAAAAGAGGAGATGAGAAAAAGGGGGGCAGGTTGTTGGGAGAGATTCTAGACCAGTTCTGCCTCCTGCTCCCTATAGCTTTTTATTTAGAAGTTTAGCAATACATGGTGTGTAAGAAGTTTATCAATACCGGAAATGCTTGATACACACATCATACTGATTAATTCCAAGGGTAAGCAGCTGCAACAGTTAAATCAGGAGAGAGTATTTTTCCAACTACCAGCATAGTCTCTCAAATGACCCATGTTTAAAATACAATCATTATTATGAGAATGTGAACAGTTGCAGTACAAATATTTCACAAAGCATGGGCCAGACTGTGTTCAGATTTGTGGATCCTGGTCCCCCAGTGATCCAGAAAGACAGGCTGCTCCACATGCATTTCCATGCCCCTTGAAGATCCTCACAACATATTATAAATATTTATCTCCGTGTATTGATGTGAATGCACCATCTACATATATATTATTTGTATTATCTTTATATTGCAAAGGTCAAATATATTAAATGTTAAAGACACTGCAATTATGCAATTTTATACAAATATCATAGCTATAATTATTGCATTATATACATATTATATTATAACAATATAAGATTTTAATTATGGTATATTGTACTTTTCTCACTCCCCCTTTTTTGTGTTACTGTCTAATGTGCACTTTAAGTGTATTTGTTAATTGTAAATGTATAGTTTGATGAATTTTTTACATGTATATATATCCACTGCTACATTACCATTGTTAATAATAGAATAGGATATAGACCTTTCCAATAATCCTGGAATTTATGTTTTAGAAAGAACTAAACCACTTATTGAACACAGACATTTTTCAAATGGCATCACTGTACATATTTATTAAAGTCTGGTCAACTTTTATAAACTCAACTTTAAAGGAAATAAAATAAACATCATCAAATATTTATTGTGCGAATGTTACATTTTAAAAATTGGAAATTTGATTTATATTAGCAGAATTTTTATGATATTTTTCCTGACTCCCTCACTCCACTGACTGTGAGGAGAAAAGGAAAAAAGGTAGAATTTCTCTGCAGTTAGTGGGATGGAAAAGCTTTCTCTTTTCTGCCAGTTCACATCCTCCTTCCTCTGCAACCCCAAGATTTGTGCCTGCTGCAATAAAGCGTCATGTTTTCCCAGAGTTCTTAAGAAAATGTCAGAATCACTGATTCAATCTAGTTGATGAGAGCTGCTGTATGTTAGCACAGAGAGGCTTTATAACACATTACATGGAGTCTTTTGACACAAGGAACTTAGCCCGATTAACAAGTGCTTCCAGGGCATGTTTTATGTCTCTGTTTCTCAGGCTGTAGATGAAGGGATTCAATAGGGGGGTGACCACCATATACATGACAGAAGCTATTATGTTTTCATTAGTCGTCTTGGCAAAAAAGTAAACTTCTGCAATGGTGCCATAGTATAAACATACAACCAAGATGTGGGAGCCACAGGTAGAAAGGACTTTGAGGAACTTTTTAAGTGAAGGTTCTCTCAGAACCATGGTCCATATTCGGATATAGGAGCCCAAGATACCACTCACCGGCACTGTGACAATCACTGTCCCTTCAATGAAGATGGCCAATTCATTGAGTGAGATGTCTGAGCAGCTCAACTTCATGAGGGCAGGAAGATCACAGAAGTAATGTGGGATGGTATTGTCAGTACAAAAAGACAGTCGAGCCAAGAGAAGGGTGTGCAACAGGGAGTGAAGACAGGCAAAGAAGGCAGATGCAGCTACTAACAAGACACACAGCTCCTGCCTCATGATGGTATTGTAGTGAAGTGGCTGACAGATGGCCACATACCTGTCATAGGCCATCACTGTAAGGAGGAAATCGTCAAGACCACCAAAGCATATTAAAAAATATGTCTGAGAAATGCACTGTGCATAGGGGATGGACTTGTCGTTAGTCTGCATGTTCATCAGCATCTTTGGAACAGTGACAGATGAGAGACACACATCATTCAAAGCCAAGTAGCTGAGGAAGAAGTACATGGGGGTGTGGAGGCGAGAGTCCAGCCTGATGAGCAGGATGATGAGCAGGTTCCCCAGCACCGTGGTCAGGTACATGCCCAGGAACAGGGCAAAGAATGCAGCCCGCTGCTCTGGACGGATGGGCAGCCCCAGGAGGATGAACTCAGACACGCTGCTCTGGTTCTCCCCTCTCATGCTGCTCATGACTCTGCTGGTGTGAAGCAATGAAGGAGAGGCAGAATCTTAGAATTAGCCTTAAAACATAGCAGTGTCCTCTACATGGAGGTGCTAATTTTTAACTTGGCCACAGTATTTTGGTCACAACTATCAATGCTTGTAACCAGTCTGACACAGTCGGGCTCCAATGGTACATGACATACTCCCAATATTCCACAAGGGTTCCTTCCCTGGAACCAGAGCATATGTTTTCTGTATTCCATCATTACTTACTGAGCAGCAGCTTGTTCCAGGCACGACACAGAGCACTGGTTTCAGTGTAGTGAACGATAAATGTAGTCTGTGCCCGCAAGGACCTGGTGCCGTTATACCATGCTCCCCAAAAGTGGAAAGCTCACATCTGTGGTAAATATCAAAGAGGCAGGAGACAGGCTTCTGGAATTCCTCTTAGGATAGCAGTGACTCTCTAAATGGGAATAAATGCGTTTGTGACATTTGTCCAGCACACTGGCAGAACCACTTTCAACCTAGTGCCTACCCAGGGTCCCAAACCAACCCTAATAACAGTGCCGAATATTTATGAATAACATATCCTCTGCCAGACGTTCTGTCTGTGAGTCTACATACATTTCTACTTAACTTCTCATCACAGCGCTAATCAAGTTGTACTTTATTATATTATGACTGTGAGAGGCAAGAGAACCATTTCAAATTCGTGCAAATGTGACCGCTCATAATAGTGCAAGTAGTGGTTGATAATATATATCTCAGCAAATCTATCACCATAAATATGAAATCAGTCATGAGAAGTTTGCCTCTGAAAGAATAAACATGCTAAGTGACAACAATTGTGATTCTGTGGGTCAATTATTACCATGAGTGTCCATCATAAAATGTATAAATGGCTCTCACACACTGTAATTTTTAACAGTCAGTTTATATCTAGAGATTTATGGAGGATTAGCAAAACATTAGTCCTTCATTTCATAACATACACCAAAGGCCAAAGAAACAGTTGACAACAAGGGGGAATTCCAAGTTCAGCCTTCACGTTGATATGAGGGTGGAGAAAAAGGTTTCATTCACACACGCTGAGGTGACTCCTAAATGACTCTCCCTCAAGCAGTGGAGCAGCATGGCAACTGTGGGACCTCGCTCAAGACTGTGACCTCACTCAGGACTCTGGCAGTGTTGGTTCGTGGCCACTGAAGGGACAGAATCTGGATCCCTGTGTGGAGGCTTGGCTGCTCACTGCCAGGGTCTATGTCAATCTCACTGAGAAACCAGAAAGAAACAAGCTGAACAGACTGAGACCTTGGTTTGGACAGGACCTGTGAGGAAGGTACTAGATCTTGAGCCATCGATGATCAGGCCATGTTCTTCAGGTTTCTGAGGAGCTGTCAGGGGTTTCTTTTTTGGCTTGTCTTCCTGCCCTCCACATAGCAGTGAAGTATGAGCCTCTACTTCATCCCGGTTTGTGAAAGATTCCTGGTCTCTACTTGTACCAGATCAGAACCAGGCTTCATGCTGGATAGGTTTTGTGCATTGCCTCACATATTCCTCAAAATAGACTTCTGTGAGGGAATAGCTACCTCTCTCTTACTAGTGAGGGTTCTAAGTGTAGGGAACAAACTTGGAGGGGCCAGATGGGGATGAGCCCCAGCACCTGTTGCAGACAGCAAGGCCCCATCCATGAGTAAGTGATGCTTGCTCAGCAGTGGAGACAAGAGTGGCCCTTCCTCTGAGTGCCCAGAATGGCCAGTGTGAATGGCCCTGAGGTGTTCGTGTGAGGCATTTGGACCCCACACAGTGGAATAACCACCATGGAACATTTGCTATATACAAACAGCAACAACAGCATGAGTACACACAAGCACTAAACGTTGGCAGGCATATATAACTCAAACAAAATGCAAGAGTCACATGTCACATCACTGTGTAACAATTCCAGTCCTTCTCTCCCCTGCTGTCATGGATAGTAGCAGGACCCCCTTGCTCAGAGTTAGAAACACTCCTCAGATTCTGCCTCCCCTCTACTTACCTAGGATGAATCACCAGAGATGAATGTGTGCAAGTTATACAAGAGGATGATGCAAATATTGAGCTCAAAAGACTGATGATGAGAATGCAAATCACACTCAAAGTGGTCCCCCCTGCTTGCTTAATTGGCACCTACTCCATGCTTCTGTTCTGGGCCAAATAGGGGGAAACAACCACATTGTGAGTTATTCTCTCCAACTATTTCTATCTTATTTCTTTCTGCATTTCCTTGCTTTCCCTTCCTTTCTTTTTTTCATAGTTCCCCACGCGAAAAAATTTGGAGAGATTTAAACCCACCCCCATGACACCCGGTCCCACATGGAGGCACACCTGACCTCTAAGCACAGAGACACTCTCTGATCGACTGGAGCTCCGGTCCACTCAGCCTGTTTCAGTTCATGTAAGCTCAGGCACCTTCTAATCAGTGTCTGAGTGCTCAGCTTCTGTTGGGAAGACCAGCAGCAAAAAGCAAGAGGACGTCCTCTGTGAGCCCATCACCTCCTGAGCTGATGTGTCTGTGCTGGTGCCAGAGAATAGCCAGGAGGACATCACTTTATAAGTTGCTGTTGGACCAGGACAGGGTCCCTGAGCTCCTGGTTAAGGGACACAAGTGTAATTGTCTCAAGTTGGATCAGACCATGGGGAGGAGCCTGCATGGAGGCTGGAGGGACTGAGCTGGGAGCCAAGTTGCCTGAGAGGGTGTCCTAGGTACAGGCCACCTGGGCTCTTCGCTGTCTGTAGCTGCAACAAGGCAGCTGATGGTATGATTGTCCTCAGTGCCCATGTGCCCAGTGCCCTGGGCTTTCTTGTCACCATCTGTTGACCCTAAATAAGTACAGTAACTTCTCTCAGCCTAGTTGTGTCTGTTATAAATACAGCTGTAATATTATTATGCATACTTTTATTAAGGCATTAAGAAACCATACCAGCAAAGGTATCGAGTACAGAATGTCAGCTCTTAATGCCATTATCTTTGTATATTTAAGCAAAAGATAAACTTATATATCATCTTGAATTGTCTGTCAATATTATAGGATTGATGGTTTTTGAATGATTTCCTCAATTTTAATACATTGTGATTTTCAGTTTTTCTACACATGCTTCATGTAGCAAAAGATATGAGTTATATGTACAGAACAACGCAGGTAGTGATACAGATTTCAACACATCAGCCAATACAGCTTCATATCCACTCTGTTTACCACCTGGTAACACACACCCCAGGCTGCAGGGCTCTGTGCTCCCAAAGATAATGCATTTTGTGCAGACCCTCCTCTAGATTCTCCCACACACTCCTGACCCACCTGACCCACCTTTATCCTCAACCCAGTGTTCATTATGCACATCATCTGCCCAGCAACTGGGGAAAATGTTCCTTCCTCTATCCTCTTCACAGCACCTCTAGGAAGGAGGCTGAGTCACATAACCACCTGCCCCCTTCAGGTACTGCAGGACTTCACACCTGGGCTCGCTCAGCATGGGATTCTGTGATGTAGGTTCTCTGGTTCAGACCAAAGGACGGTGCTGTGTCCAAGGGAAATATCCTTGCTCACATCATATTCTCTCTCTACCTTTTAACTCTGGGGTCAGGGAGGGAGCTAATCAGATCACGCTTTTTCCTAGTCAAGACCCTGTCTGCCTTTATTTACAGAGAACCAGAGTGATTGATAAATATAATTAGTCAAGTGGCAGATCTTTAAATGATCATCCAAATGTTAAAGGGTTAGTAAAATAATAAATCAATCAGAATGAGATAATCACCTTATGAGCTTTCTATCAATTGTTAACTCTACTAACTCTTTCTTCATTGAAAATATGAAGGAAAATCAGCTGTGAAGCCATTTGTACCTACACTTCATTTGTAGAACATTTTCATGAAAAATTAAATTTTCTAATTTAATTCCAATTTGTTGTCAAATTATTCAAATTAAAACATCTCATTTTTTCCTTTGTTTAGCTTTCTTAGATTTTAACTGAGACACAGTAAGTTTGAGGTTATTAAAGTGAAGGCTTTGGTCAATTTTATCAGATGCATTTATTTGACACTAGTCAATCAAGTGCTGTCCTCACCTCTGAAGATGACCAGTCCTACCTGGGACCCTCCTCCACACTTTTCTTTTTCACCTGCCTTCTGTAACCATATACCCCCCTCCCTTATTTGCTTACTCTCACTATCATTTGCTTGTTCTAGGAGTTTACAGAAATAGAACCTATGGATGTTGTATTCTTTGGCAGACTCTCATTAGCGTATTGCTTCAAGCTTCATCACAGTTGCTGTCTCAATGGTTCATGAATTTGTTGCTGAATCATATTGCACATGTATCAAATATTGGTTCCCACCAGGTTAGTTCCCATTTGTGTCCATTAAGATTAATTTGAACTTTATCACTCTGTTTTAAATGTACATAGACATCGCTACTTTTTTTGTATTTTTTGGTTTGATTGCACATGTATGTATGTATATATACACACCTATATTTTTCACATCATTGTCTACCCTGGGGTTCTTCCACCAGCTTATCACCTGTGAAATATCTTAATTGCTTGTGACTTCCCCCCTCCCTATTTTTCTCTCATCTCGGTCTCTTGCTCTATGTTTCCGTTCTGTTGGCACTTTTAAATTTTTCTTGTCCTTTTGTTTGTTTGCTTGTTTTTCCTATATCCCTCATATAAGTGAGACCATCCAATTATTTCTCTTTTTCTTTGTGGCTTATTTCTTATTTCTCCATCCATGTTGCTGCGAATGATATGTTTGTCTTCTTTGATTGATGAATAATAGTCCATTGTATAAATATGCCACATCATTTTCAACCATTTATCAGTTTTGGGGTATTTGGGTTGTGTCCATGTCCTTGCAATTATGAATACTGCTGCGATAAACATCTGTGTACAGGTGTCCTTTTGCATTAGTGTTTTTGTACCTTTTGGGTATATTCCCAATAGTGGGATTGCTGGGTCAAATGGTAGCTCCATTTTCAGTAGTTTGACGGTACTCCACACAGCCTTCCATAGTGACTGGAGCAGTTTACACTTCCTCCAGCATTAAGAATGTTCCTCTATGTATTTTATGGATGCAGGTCTCACATCCAAGTCCTTTATCCATTTTGAGTAAATTTCATGCAAGTTGTGAGGATGTTGTCCTGGTCCATTTTTTTTTGCATGTCTTGATTCAGTTTTCCCGGCATCATCTACTAAAGAAGCTATCCTTGTTCCAGTGTATGTTTTTGTCCCTTTGTCAAAGATGAGTTGACCATATATGTGTGGTTTTATTTCTTGGTACTCAATTCTGATCCATTGGTCTGTTTGTCTGTTTTTGTACCAGTACCATGCTGTTTTAAGTATTATGACTTTGTAATATAGTTTGAAGTCTGGAATAGTAATCCCTCCATTTTCTCTTCTGTTTGTCAAAAGGATTTTGGCTATTTGGGGTCTTTTGTTGTTCCTCATGAATTTTAGTAATTTTTGTTCTATCTGTTTAAAATACGTCATTGGGATCTTTATTGGAATTGCATTGAATCTGTAGATTGCCTTGGGTAGTATGGCCATTTTGATAATGTTGATTCTTCCAATCCATGAATAGGAGCTATCTTTCAATTTTTTAATATCATCTATTACTTTTAAGAATGTTTTGTAGTTTTCTTTGCATACGTCTTTTACTCTTTTGTTAAGTTTTTTCCTAAGTTTTTAATTTTCTTTGGTGCAATGGTAAATGGGGTGTTTTTTTTAAATTTCTTCTTCTGATTAATTTTTTGCATGTATGAATGCTATTGATTTTCATGTGTTGATATTCATGTATCCAGCTACCTTACTGAATTGAATTATTGTTTCAATTAGTTTTTCTGTCAATTTTTTGGGGGTTATCCACATAGAGTATCATATCATCCACATATAATGATAGCTTTATTTCTTCTTTCCCTATTTGGATTCCTTTTATGTCTTATTCCCTAGCTAGGACTTCCAGAACTATGTTGAAAAGGAGTGGAGAGAGTGGGCACCCTTGCTTGGATCCAGACCTTAATTGAAATGATTTCGGTTTTTCCCCATTGAGGATGATATTTGCTATGGGTTTGTCATATATAACTTTTATTTTGTTGAGTTATGTTCCTTTTTATACCAATTTTTTCCAGGGCTTTCATCATGAAAGGATGCTGAACTTTATTTAATGCTTCTTTTGCAGCTATTGATATGATCATCTGGTTTTTGTTTTTCTCTTTGTTGATACAATGAATTATGTTGATTGATTTTCAGATGTTGAACCATTCCTGTACCCCTAGGATGAATACCACTTGGTCATGATGGATAATCCTTTTTTTGCAATGTTGGATTCGGTTTGCCAGGATTTTGTTTAGAATTTTTGCATCTGTGTTCATTAGGGAGATTGGTCTATAGTTCTCTTTCTTGGCACTATCTTTATTTGATTTTGGAATTAGTATAGTGTTTGAGTCATAGAACATATTTGGTAGCTTTCCTTCTTTCTCAATTTTTTGAAAGTTTTAACAGTCCTGGTATCAGTTCCTCTTTGAATGTTTAATAGAATTCACTTTTGAAACCATCTGGATCTAGGCTCTTGTTTTTAGGGAGCGTTCTGATGACTGCCTCAATTTTATTGCTTGTGATTGACCTGTTTATGTTCTCTATTTCTTCTTTGTTCAGTTTTGTATGGCTGCATTTTTCTAGGAATTTTTCCATCTCTAGAGGAAAACCTGGGAAAAACTCTTCATGAATTTCATGAATACATATATATGCATATAGATGCATATGTGTGTGTGTGTGTGTGTGTGTATATATATATATATATTACATTTTTGTGTACCGTGGGGTCTTCTCACCTCCCTAACACCTGTAACCATTTGTATTTCCCTGATTATTAGTGATGTGGAACATTCTTTCATATGCATATTAGCCATCTGTATCTCCTCTATGGTGAAGTGTCTTTTTAGCTCTTCTCCCCATTTTTTGACTGGGCTTTTTGCTTTGTTTTTGTTGAGTTGTGTGAGATCTTTGTGGATCTTTGTTACTGTAACTTGTATGGAGGGAAAAAATGTTCTCCCATTCGGTTGGGTTTCTTTTTGTTTTGATTATTGTCTCTTTTGCTGTACAGAAGCTTTTTAATTTCATGTAGTCCCAGCTGTGTATGTTTTCCTTCATTATTTAATATTTATAGATGTGTCATGAAAGAGGTTTCTTAAGTATAAGTCCTGGAATGTTTTTCCCAACTTTTCCTCTATATAGTTTATGGTTTCAAGTCTTACATCTAAGTCTTTTATCCATTTTGAGTTGATTTTTGTACATGGTATAAAGGAATTGTCCTGGTTCTTCTTTTTTTTTCTTCATATAGTGGTCCAGTTTTCCCAGAACAATTTATTGAAGAGGCCATCCTTGTTCCAATGTATGTTTTGTGCACCTTTGTTAAAAATTAGTTAACCATATATGTTTGGCTTTATTTCTGGGCACTCTGTTCTGTTCCATTTGTCTGACTGTTTTTGTTCCAGCACCATGCTGTTTTAATTATTATGGCTTTGTAGTATAATTTGATGTCTAGGATTGTTATACATCCATGTTCTCTTCTTTTGGTCAGGAAGGTTTTGGATATTCATGGTCTTTTGCTGTTCCGTATGAATTTTGGTAATTTTTTTCTATAAAAAATTTTCTTTAAAGAATGTCATTGGAATTTTTATTGGAATTGCATTGAATATGTAGATTGCTTTTGGTATGATGGCCATTTTGATAATGTTAATTCTTCCAATCTATGAGCAGGTGCTATCTTTCCATTTATTAGTGTCTTCTGTTTCTTCCATAAACATTTTATAGTATTCTTTGTATAGATCTTTCACTTCTTTTGTTAGGTTTATTCTTAGGTATTTAATTTTCTTTAGTCAATGGTAATTGTGTGTTTTATTCATTTCTTCTTCTTCTGTTTGATTTTTTGCATAAAAGAAGGCCACTGATTTTTGTGTGTTGATTTAGTATCCGGCTACTTTATTGAACTGGTTTCTTATTTCAATTAGCTTTGCTGTGGATTTTTTTGGATTTTCTACATTAACTATCATAACATATGCATATAGCAATAGCTTTATTTCTTTATTTCTTTCTATTTGTATTCCTTTTATGTCTTTCTCTTGCCTTATTGCCCTAGCTAGAAACTCCAGTATTATGTTGAAAGGGAGTGGATAGAGTGGACATCCTTGCCTGGTTCCAGATCTTAGATGTTTTTTATGCAGTGCTGGATTCTATTTGCTAGGATTCTGTTTAGAATTGTGTGTGTGTGTGTGTGTGTGTGTGTGTGTGTGTGTGTGTGTTAGGGAGATTGGTCTATAGTTTCTTTATTTGTGCAGTATATGTTTGTTTTTGGTATTAGTGTAATGTTTGTTTCATAGAATATGTTTGGTAGTTTTCCTTCTTTCCCAAATTTTTTGAAGAGTTTTAGTAATATAGGTATCATTTCTTCTTTGAATGTTTGGTAGAATTCATTTGTGAAAACGTCTGGTCCTGGACTTTTGTTTTGGGGGAGAATTATGACTGCTTCAATTTGCAGCCAATTCGTGGTAGGCTTATGTAGGCTCTCTGTTTCTTCTTTCAGTTTTAGGTGGCTGTATCATTCTAAGAAGTAGTTCATCTCATCCAAGTTGTTGTGTTTGCATATAGATGTTCATAATAGTCTCTATCTTTTGAATTTCTGCTGTATCATTTGTAATTTTTCCCTTTTCATTTATGATCCTATTTATTTGAGTTCTCTCTTTTCTTTGTGGGCCTTGCTGGGGCTCATCAATTTTATTTATTTGTTTTGAAGAATCAGCTTTTGGGTTTGTTTATCTTCTCTATCATCATTTTGTTTTCTATTTAATTTATTTCTGCTTTGGTTTTTATTATTTCTTGTATTCTGCTGGATTTTGGATTTTTTTTGTTGTTCTTTTTCTAATTCGTTAAGTTGGGAGATTAGATTATTCCTTTGGAATGTTTATACCTTTTAATTATGGGCCTGTATGGCTATGAACTTTCCTGTCTTTTTTGAATAATTTATTTATATATGTATAAATAAATTTGGTATTCCCCAAGGTTTACCAACACCTCCACTCCATGGTCTCTCCTCTTTATATTGCTTTTCTTGAGTCCCATACATTTCGGACTGTTGTGCCATCCTTATCATTTGTTTCCATATAAGTTTTTTTTTTTTTTAATTTTCGCTTTTTATTTATTTTTATTTTTTTTAAAAAATAAGAATTTCAGATAACATATGAGATTGGTGGCTCCCTTAGCTTCCCATATTATTTCAAGATGTGCTAATAGGAAACAAAATGTTAATAGTTACTTTTCACTAAAGTATATAAGCAAGTACATTTGGTCTACAGGTTGGAAAAGTTAGCTTATGTTCCATAAGAATTCAGCATACAATAACCATTGTGCATCTCTAACAAGAATTATCTTTAACAAAAATGCCAGTTGTATTTAACCATATGTGAATTATTCTGTAAATTTTAATTTTAAATCACTCGGAAAAGAACAAAAACATTTAAGTGTTATATATGTTTTGCTGCTGTTGTTTTGGCTTATTTATTGTTTATTGATTGCATATATGTATATACATATATATACTACATCATTGTCTACCCTGAGGTTTTTCCATTTCCTTATCACCTATTAATCATCTTAATCTTTTGTGCCCTCCTTCTCCTCCTCTTCTTCTTCCTCTTCCTCTCTTGCTTTATGGTTCAGTTCTATTGGCACTTTTAAATTTCTCTTATCCATTTTTTCCTATATCTCTCATATAAGTAAGAATGAAAGTTTTAATTTTTCCCTTGATTCCCTTGATTTACCCAGTGGAAATATAGACATCATTTCTAATGAGTAATGACCTCCAAGAAGGATAGATGGATCAAATAGTCAATATGTGATCAACATTGTAACACATAAATAGTGTAAGTCAGAGGTGTCCATCATTTTCATTGACACGAACAATGTGTGAGAATTTGAATTCTCCCAAAGACCCTTAGGTTGCTCAGCGTTTTTAACTTTAAAGTTCGAGTAGATCTAGTCAACTTTTGTAAATTTAGTATTCTGATGGGAGTTCAGAGATGACTTGCTGGAATTTTAAATTGCATGTACTTGACACTAATAATGTTGCACTCTAGTGATGTCTATGTATACATTTGGTGACAGGTTTGTTCAAATCTCAAACCCAATTTTGAAATTGGGAGTTTTTTGCCCATAACTGAGTGTCTGAAAATGTTTTCACCTACTTTGTTTTTAAGTTCTTTATCAGATGTAGTAGTTAGAAGACTAATAGTCCCTATTCTTTTAAAAGTGTTAATTAGAAAAAGCATGATCAGGTCCAAATGGATATGGTTCAATTTTCAAGATCGCTCTTTATTAATTGCATTATTTCTGCTTTATAGGAAACTTTTGCTTAACCCATGGTCACAGGATTTCATCCCATATATTCCTCTACTCCTAGGTTCATATATTTAAATTTTTGTATTTTATATTAAGACTATTTTGTATTTTAATAATGGCATGTTTTATATGCAGTGCAGATATGGATGGAAGTTCATTTTGTTGATGATGGGTATTTATTTATTCCAACATCGTTTGTTGAAAGACTGTATTTCCTCCACTCAACTGCTCTTGTTCCTCTTAAATAGCAGACATATTTGTGGACTCAGTCTGTCCCATTTACCTATTTTTTCACTTTTATTCTCACTTGAATCTTTCTTGACTACAACAGTTTATCATCAGGTCATGCATTTACAAACATTCATCTAGTCCCTGTAATTAAAACTGTTTTTGCTATTCTAGCTTGTTTGCATCACCTCCAAGGAACAAGAATCAGCTTGTCAATTTTTACCAAAAAACAAAAAAATAAATAAAGTAAAAAGTGACTGCTCTTTTATGTACATATCATTGATGTCTTTAGTCCAGAAACATATCTTTTGACACAAATATTATTACTTTTTATTTACTTTGATGTGAATTTTCAAATGTTCTCTAGGATTTTGATTAATATGTTTGCTAGCATTGGTTGTTTTCTGCAAATTTATTTATTTCCATTCAGTTTTGTTGATATATTCCATGTTGATAGAAATTAATAAGAATTTCTAAGATAGAAATTAATAAGAATCTTACTATGTGAAGATTCATCAATTTTTCTTCTGACTTCCTTCATTTTTCAGTTGCTGCTGTTGCTAATAAGCAAGGTCTTGTGGCTTAGTTTTGTGATGACTGGATACATAGAGTCACTACTCACTGTGATCCTCATATCTTTTTGAACCTTCTCTTGAGTTCCTCTTCCAGGTTTTCCAGTGTGTGAGTACCTGGCAGCATGTTCTAAGCACTCCTCCCCTTTGCATCTGGACTTGATAATATAGTTAGAAAAGACTTTGTTTCTTTGAGTCAGAGTAAATACAAGACAGTAAATTGGGAACAAAGAAAGGAAGGTGGAAAATGGGGAGTATTTCTTCAAAAGAACAACATCCATTTTTTTTAGATATCCCTTATTGCCAGAGGTGAGCTAGGTCAAGCACTGGAGTTAATGATATTGGCAGTAATCAAAAATGTAGAGAGGAGATGAGAAAAGGAAGCAGGTTGTTGGGAGAGATTCTAGACCAGGTCTGCTTCCTTCTGCTGCTACAGCTTTTTATTAGAAGTTTAAAATACATGGTGTGTAAGAAATCTATTAATACCAGACATGCTTGTTACACACATCGTATTGATTATACTAAGGGAAAACAGCTGCACAGGTAAATCAGGAGAACATAGTTTCCCAACTACCAGAATAGTCTCTCAAAATAACCCTTTAAAAAAAAACAATCATTATCATGAGATTGCAAACACTTGCAGATTACAAATGTTTCCCAGAGCATGGGACAGACTGCGTTCAGATTTGGGGAGCCTGGTTCCCCAGTATTTCAGAAGGACAGGTTGCTCAACAGGCATACCCATGTCCCCCCCAGATCCTCACAACACCTTATAAATATTTATCTCTGTATATTTATGTGAATGGACGATCCACATATACATTATATGTATTATCTTCATGTTGCAAGGTTCACATGTTAACTATAAAAGATATACTGTAATTATACAATTTTATACAAACATATCACTATCACTATAACATCATATTACATTTAATACATATATGATATAACTATTATAAAATTGTAACCATGGTATATTGTATTTTTCTCATTCTCCTTTTTTTGCTAGTTAGAAATGTATAGCCTGCTGAATTCTTACATGGGTATATATCCATTGCTGCATAACCATTATTAACACAAGAAAAAGGTACAAAAGATTTCCCATAATCCAAGAATTTCTTTTTTTGAAAGAACTAAATTTACAGAACACAAATTTTTCAAATGACATCACTGTACATATTGATTACACTCTGGTCAGCTCATATAAACTCATCTTTAAAGGAAGTAAAATTACCATCATTAAAAAGTTATTTTGGAAATGTTATATTTTAAAAATTGGAAAATTTAATTTATATTAGAATTTTTATGATTTTTTCCTGGCTCATTCCACTGATTGTGAGGAGAAAAGTAAAAAGGAAGAACTTCTCTGCAGTTAGTGGGACGGAAGAGCTTCATTTTCTCTTTTCTATGAGTTCACATCCTCCTTACTCTGCAACCCCAAGATTTGTGCCTGTTGCAATAAAGCATCATGTTTTCTAAGAGTTCTTAAGAAAATGTTAGAATCACTATCAGTCTGGTTGATGAGAGTTGCTGTATATCAGCAGAGAGAGATTTTATAACACCTTCATATGGAGTCTTTTTTCATAAGGAACTTAGCCCGGCTAACAAGTGTTTCAAGGGCACATTTCATGTCTTTGTTTCTCAGGCTGTAGATGAAGGGATTCAACAGAGGTGTGACTACCATATACATGATAGAACCTATTATATTTTCATCAGTGGTCTTGGCAAAAAAGTAAACTTCTGCAATGGTGCCATAGTATAAGCATACAACCAAGATGTGCGAGCCACAGGTAGAAAGGACTTTGAGGAACTTCTTAAGTGAGGGGTCCCTCAAAATCATGGTACATATCCGGATATAAGAGCCCAAGATACCACTCACCGGCACTGTGACAATCACTGTCCCTTCAATGAAGATGGCCAATTCATTGAGTGAGATGTCTGAGCAGCTCAATTTCATCAGGGCAGGAAGATCACAGAAGTAGTGTGCAATGGTATTGTCAGCACAAAAAGACAGTCGAGCCAAGAGAAGAGTGTGCAACAGGGAGTGAAGACAGGCAAAGAAGGCAGATGCAGCTACTAACAAGACACACAGCTCCTGCCTCATGATGGTGTTGTAGTGGAGTGGCTGACAGATGGCCACATACCTGTCATAGGCCATCACTGTAAGGAGGAAATCGTCAAGACCACCAAAGCATATTAAAAAATATGTCTGAGAAATGCACTGTGCATAAGGGATGGACTTGTCGTTAGTCTGCATGTTCATCAGCATCTTTGGAACAGTGACAGACGAGAGACACACATCATTCAAAGCCAAGTAGCTGAGGAAGAAGTACATGGGGGTGTGGAGGCGGGAGTCCAGCCTGATGAGTAGGATGATGAGCAAGTTCCCCAGCACTGTGGTCAGGTACATGCCCAGGAACAGGGCGAAGAATGCAGCCCGCTGCTCTGGACGGATGGGCAGCCCCAGGAGGATGAACTCAGACACGCTGCTCTGGTTCTCCCCTCTCATGCTGCTCATGACTCTTCTGGTATGAAGCAAAGAAGAAGAGGCAGGACTCTTAGAATTAGCCATAAAACATAGCAGTGTCCTCTCTACATGAATTGTTAATTTCCAACCAGACCTTGTATTTTTCTCATACTTTTTGATGCTTGTGAACAGTCTGTCACAATCAGGCGCCAATGGTACAATGGACACTCCCAATTATCCAAGATTTCCTTCCCTGGAACCAGAGCACATGTTTTCTGTATTCCATCATTACTTACTGAAAGCAGCTTGTTCCAGAGACGACACAGAGCACTGTTTCAGTGTAGTGAAAGAGAAATGCAGTCTGTGCTCTCAAGGACTGGACACCATTATACCATGCTCCCCCAAAGTGGAAAACTGATGTCTGTGGTAAATATCAAAGAGGCAGGAGTAGACTTCTGGAATTCTTCTTTGTTTTGTAGTGACTCTCTAAACTGGACGAGATGAGTTTGTGACATGTTTACAGAACTGGCAGAACCACTTTCAACCTAGTGCTCACCCAGCATCCCAAACCAACATTAATAATATTTGCTGATAACATACCCTCTCCCAGACATTCTGTCTATGATTCTACAAACATTTTCTACTTAAATAGTCATTACGATTCCAATATAAAAGTCATTATATTATGGTGTGACTATGAGTAGTAAAAGAACCATTGTAAGTTTGTGCAAATGTGCACCACTCATAATAGTGCAAGAAGTGGTTGAAATAGATATCTCAGCAAAATCTGTCTCTCACCATAAACATGAAATCAGTCCTGAGAACAGAAGTTTGCCTCTGAAAGAATAAACATGCTGAGCGACATAAATTGTGAATCTGTGGGTCAATTATTACCATGACTGACCATCATACAATTATAAATCGCTCTCACACACTGTAATTTTTAAAAGTTAGTTTATATCTAGAGATTTACGGAGGATTAGCAAAACATTAGTCCTTCATTTCATAAAACATAAAACAAAGACGAAAAGAGACAGTTGACTGCGAGGGAGATTCCTGGCTCAGCCTTCCCATGGCAGTGAGGTGGGAGAGAAAGGGTGGGGAGGGTGAAAGTAATAGCTGCTGAGGGGGCTCCTGACCTCTCCCTTAAGTAGCTGAGGAAGAAGTACATGGGGGTGTGGAGGTGAGAGTCCAGCCTGATGAGCAGGATGATGAACAGGTTCTCCAGCACCGTGGTCAGGTACACGCCCAGGAACAAGGCAAAGAACAGCCATCTCAGCAACTATGACTTCAGTCAAGGCTCTGGTAGTCTTGGTCAGTGGCCACTAAAGGGATAGAGTCTGGACCCCAGTTTGGTGTCCTGGCTTCACACTGCCAGGGGCCATGATTGTCTCACTGAGAAACTAGAAGGAAACAAGCAGGACACAGCTGGACAGACTGGGACCTTGATTTGGCCAGGACCTGTGAGGAAGGTGTTTGATCCTGAGCCATGGATGATCAGGCCTTCTTCAGGTTTCTGAGGGACTGGCAGGGGCCTCTTTTCTTGCCTGTCTACCTGCTCCCCAGGTAGCTGTGGAGTATGAGCCTCCATCACACCCTGGTTTTTGAAAGAATTGAGGTCTCTACTTGTACCAAATCAGAACCAGGCTTCCTGCTAGATAGGTTCTGTGCATTGCCTCACATATTCCTCAAAATAGACTTGTGTGAGGGGATAGCTACCTCTTTCTTACTAGTGAGGATTCTGAGTGCAGGGAGCAAACATGGAGGGGCCAGATGAGGATGAGCCCCAGCACCTGTTGCAGACAACAAGGCCCCATCCATGGGTAAGTGATGCTTGCTCAGCAGAGGAGACAGGAGTGGCCCTTCCTCTCAGTGCCCAGAATGACCAGTATGAATGGCCCTGAGATGTTCGGCTGAGTCACTTGGACTGGACCCCAGGCAGTGGAAGAGCTACCATGGAACACACGTCCTCCATATAAACAACAACAACACACACACATCCTAAATGTTGGAGTGGCAGGTGTATATAACTCAAACAGAACGCATGTCACATCACTGAATAACCATTCCAGTCCCTCTCTCCCCTGCTGTCAAGGACAGTAGCAGGAGCCCTTTGCTCAGAGTAGGGAACACATCCCTCTTCAGATTCTGCAAGCTCTCTACTTACCCAGTACGAGTCACCAGAGATGAATGTGTGCAAGTTATGAAAGAAGAAGATGCAGATACTGAGATCAAAAGACTGATGATGAGAATGCAAATCAGACTCAAAGTGGTCCCCACTTGACTAATGGATGATTATTCAGTGCCTGTTCTGGGCCAAATAGGGGGAAACAACCACATTGCCACATTTTAAGTTATTTCTCCACAATTATTTCTTCTCTCTGCCTTTCCTGGATTTCCCTTCCTTTCTTCTTTTCATAACAGAGTTGGGGTTCACCACAAATATATTTGGAGAAATACCCACCCCCATGATACCCAGACCCACATGGAGGCACATCTGACCTTAAGTACAGAGACACTCTCTGCTCACCTGAGATCACACTCTCCGGGCCTGTGTTAGACGTTACCTCAGGCACTTTTTAGTCAGTGTTCAAGTGCTCAGATTCTGTTGGGAAGACCAGCAGTGAAAAGCAAGAGGGCATCCTCCATGAGCCCATCACCTCCTGAGCTGATGTGTCTGTGCTGGTGCCAGAGAATAGCCAGGAGGACATCACTTTATAACCTGCTTTGGACAAGGAAAGGGTCCCTAAGCTCCTGTTTTAGAAAAGACTGAAGGTTAATTGTCTCAGGTCAAATCAGACCATGGGGAGGAGCCTGCCTGGAGGCTGGAGGAACTGAGCAAGGAGCCAAGTCACCTGAGAGGGTGTCCCAGGTAAAGGGCCACCTGGGCTCTTCTCTGCCTGGAGTTGCAACCAGGCAGTGAGAGATGGCATGATTGTCCTCCAGTGCCTACTGCCCTGTGCTTTCTGTTCACCTACTTTGATCCTAAATAAGTATATAGTAACTTCTCTCAGGCTAATTGTGTCTGTTATAAATGCAGCTATAATATTATTATACATACTTTTCATAAGGCATAAAGAAATCATACTTACAAGCCAGGCATGGTGGTACATGCCTGTAATCCCAGCTCTGGGAGGCTGAGGCTAGGTCTCACTTGAGTCCATGGGTACAAGACAACCCTGAGCAACATAGCGAGACCTAGTCTCTAAAAAAATAAAAATAAATAAGAAATCCTACCTACAAAGGTATGAAGTGCATAATGTCAGCTCTTACTGTCATTATCTTTGTATATTCCAACAAAGGATAAATTTGTCTCTAATCTTGAATTGTATCTCAATGTTGTAGAATTTATGGGTTTTGAATGATTTCATCAATTTTAATACATTGTGATTTTCAGTTTTTCAGCTTATGCTTCATGCAGAGAAAGGCCAGAGTTACACACACAGAACAGCACAAGTAGTGACAAATTTCAGCACATCAGCCAGTACAGCTTCGTATCCACTCTGTTTACTACCTGGTAACACACACCCCAAGCTGCAGGGCTCTGTGCTCCCAAAGATCCAAAGGTGCATTTTGTGCAGGACCCTCCTTTAGATCTTCCCACACACACATGGCCCACCTCTGTTCTCACACCAGTGTTTACTAGTCATATCATCTGCCGTGCAATTAGGGACACCCTTCCTTCCTCTGTCCCCATCAGAGTAACTCTAGGAGGGAGGCTGAGTCATGTAACCACCTGCCCCCCTCAGGCAGTGCAGGTCTGCACACACAGGTTCACTTGGCATGAGATTCTATAATGCAGATTCTCTGTTTCAGAATGAAGGACAGTGCTGTGTCCAAGGGAAATATTCTTGCTCATGTAATATTCTCACTCCATCTTTTAATTCTGGGGTTAGTAAAGAGAGATAATTAGACCAGAAATTTTCCTATTCAATGCCCTTTCTGACTTTATTTACACAGAACCAGAGTGGTTGATTAATGCAATTAGTCAAGTACCAGATCTTTAATGATCATACAAATGTTAAAAGTTTAGGGAAGTATGAGATCAACCAGAACAACATAATCACAAAATGAGTTTTCTATCAATTGTTAATGCTTATAACTTGGTGTTCTTTCTTCATTAAAAATGTTTGAAAAAATCAAGGGAACCTCAAAATGTCTACCAGAAAACCAACTCTAGAACCTCAAACATCAATAATCACTCTAAATGTTAATGGTCTTAATTCAGCAATAAAGAGACACAGAGTAGCAGACTGGATCAAAAGGTAGAACCCAACTTTCTGCTGCCTCCAAGAAACACATCTAATCTCCAAAGACAAGCATAGACTGAAGGTAAAAGGATGAAAAACAACCCTACAAGCAAACGCCCTCCCCAAAAAAGGCAGGGGTAGCCATTCTCATAGCAGACAAAGCAGATTTCAAAATAAAAAAAGTAACAAAGGATAAAGATGATCACTACCTAATAGTTCAGGGTACAACCCACCAGGAAGACATAACAATTACCAACATATATGCACCAAACGAGGGCACACCAAGATTCACACGGCAGTTACTAGCAGAACTGAAAACAAATATTGATGAAAACACATACGTAGTAGAAGACTTTAACACCCTACTCACACCAAAGGACAGATCAACAAAACAGAAACTAAACAAGGACACAAAAGCTTTAAAAGAAGACCTAGTCCAAATAGAACTCATAGATATATACAGGACACCGTACCCCCAAGGAAAAGAATACACATTCTTTTCAAATGCTCATGGATCCTTCTCTAAAATTGACCACATATTAGGACACAAGACAAATTTGAGTAAATATACAAAAATTAAAATTATACCAACATTTTTCTCAGATCATAAAGGCATCAAACTAGAAATTAACAATGAATAGAAAGCAAGAAGAGTGGCCAATACTTGGAGACTAAACAATATGCTACTAAACGAAGAATGGGTAATTGAAGAAATTAAAGAAGAAATTAAAACCTACTTCGAAATGAATGAAAAAGAAGACAAAACTTTTCAAAATGTCTGGGACTCAGCAAAAGCATATCTAAGAGGAAGGTTCATAGCAATACAGACCCATATCAAAAACCAAGAAGCTATACAAAGAAAAAACCTCATTTCCCAACTCGCAAAACTAGAAAAAGAACAACAGGAAAAGCCAAAACCCAGCACAAGACAAGAAATAATAAAAACTAAAGAAGAAATAAATAACCTGGAAACCAAAAAGACTATCCAGAAGATCAACAAAACAAAGAGCTGGTTCTTTGAAAAAATAAATAAATTGACAAACCTCTTGCAAAGCTCACAAAGAAGAGAGAACACTCAAATAAACAAAATCACAAATGAAAAAGGAGAAATTACAACAAACACAAAAGAAATCCACAGGATAATCAGAGACTACTATGAACACCTATATGGACACAAATACAACAACTAGGATGAAATGGACAGATTCTTGGAAAAATACAATCACCCAAAATTTAAAAAAGAAGAAATAGAAAACCTAAATAATCCAATCACAAGCAATGAAATTGAAGCAGTCATAAAAACCCTCCCTAAAAACAAGAGCCCAGGACCAGATGGATTTACAAATGAATTCTACATGACATTTAAAGAGGAATAACACCTACTCTACTAAAACTCTTCAAAAAAACTGAGAAAGAAGGAAAGCTCCCAAGCACATTCTATGAAGCAAACATTACACTCATACCAAAACCAAATAAGGACAGCACCAAGAAAGAAATTTCCCTAACGAACACGGATGCAAGAATTTTAAACAAAATCCTAGCAAATAGAATCCAATGATGCTTAAAAAGCATTATTCACCATGACCAACTGGGATTTATCCCAGGAGCACAAGGATGGTTCAACATCCAGAAAACAATTAACATAATACACCACATCAACAAGAAGAAAAACAAAACCACATGATCATATCAATAGATGCAGAGAAAGCATTTGACAAAGTTCAGCACTCATTTATGATAAAAACCCTTGAAAATTGGGGATCAAAGGAAGATACCTCAACACAATAAAAGCCATCTATGACAAGCCTACAGCAAACATCATCTTAAATGGGGAAAAACTAAAACCATTCCAACTAAGGTCTGGAACCAGGCAAGGATAGCCACTCTCTCCACTACTTTTTAATATTGTACTGGAAGTACTAGCCAGGGCAATAAGGCAAGAGAAAGACATAAAAGGGATACAAATAGGAAAAGAGGAAATGAAGCTAGCATAATATGCAGATGATATGATTCTTTATGTAGATAACCCCCAAAAACTACAGAAAAACTTCTTGAAATGATAAAACAGTTCAATAAGGTAGTCGATTACAAAATCAACACACAGAAGTCAGTAGCCTTTCTATACACAAAAAGCCAAGAAGAAGAAGAAGAAGAAATTTAAAAAGTCATCCCATTCACCATTGCACCCAAAACAATTAAATACCTGGGAATAAACCTAACAAAACATGTGAAAGAACTATACAAGAAAACTTTAAAACACTGCTAAAAGAGATAGAGGAAGACATAAGGAAATGGAAAGACATCCCCTGCTCATGGGTTGGAAGAATTAGCATCACCAAAATGACCATCCTTCCCAAAGCAATCTACAGATTCAATGCAATCTCTATAATTCCAACGACAATCTTTAAAGAGATAGAAAAATAATTACAGAAGTTCATATGGAATAACAAAAGACCTCGAATATCAAAAAGCCTCATAGCCAAAAAAAGAGAGAATGGAGGCCTAACTATTCCAGACTTGACGTTATACTACAAAGCCATAATAATTAAAACAGCATGGTACTGGTACAACAACAGACAAGCAAACCAATGGAACAAAATTGAATGCTCGGAAATAAAACCACAATGTACAGTCAACTAATATTCAACAAAGGAGGGAAAATTTTACATTGGAACAAATAAGTCTCTTCAATAAATGGTGCTGGGAAAATTGGATTAAAACCTGCAAAAAAAAATGGACCAAGAAAACATCCTCACACCATGCACAAAAAACAACTCAAAATGGATAAAAGACTTAAAATTCAGACCCAAAACCATGACATACATAGAAGAAAACCTGGGCAAAACCCTCCGTGAATTACAATTCAGAAATCCCTTCCTAGAAGCATCTACAGATAGCAAAAAAATGAAGGAAAACATAAACAGATGGGACTACATCAAACTAAAAAGCTTTTTTACAGCAAAAGAGACAACAGAAAAACTAAAAGAAGTCCATCAGAATGAGAAAAATTTTTTGCCCTCCACAAGAGTGATAAGGGTTTAATAACGAAGATTCACAAGGAACTTACACAATTAAACAAAAACAAAACAAGAAACCCAATCAAAAAATGGGGAGAACTAAAAAGACACCTTTCCAAAGAGGAAATACAAATGGCCAACAGGCACATGAAAAATTGTTCAATGTCACTAGCAATAAGGGAAATGCAAATCAAAACCACAATGAGATACCACCTTACACCAGTGAGAATGACCCACATTAAAAAAACAGACAACAACAAGTGCTGGCGTGGATGTGGAGAGAAAGGAACACTCTTACACTGCTGGTGGGAATGTAAACTGGTCCAGCCACTATGGAAAGCAGT